>JAQJVK010000002.1:41472342-41635739 GCA_035578135.1 Flexamia atlantica | reverse complement strand
AGTTTACCTTCTTTACATTTGTCCAATACCACTGACCTATCACTGCACAGCCCAAACCACTTGTCTTACAACCTTGGACCTTTGCATGGACGGTCTTTATGGCGTAAGCATCCGCTAAGAACGTTTTTTTTTTTTAATTCAAACTTTTAAGGGGTCTTGGCGAGGTCGAAGTTTATAAGTTCTCCTTAGTAAATGGAATGGATGATCTTTTGTTTAGTTTTCAATGTTCATTCAACAAGCAGATGGTTCAAGCAAGGTCACACTTGGTTCAAGCTTCACATACGGATACAGCTTATTTACAATTTTGTTACTTTCATAATGGTTTTATGGTTGTTTTGTTAATTGATTATTTTGATCATATGTACTATATAAAAGTTAGATTTAGTTTAGTTAGTTAACTTAAAGTTATCATTCGTTTTAGCGAATTTCCCCTATAGGGAAGAAGCTGTTACCGTAGGTCTCATGGTAAGACCTAAGCCTAAAACCATCATAACTTTTCTTTTTGAGGTCCTCAGATGCCAAAAACACCATTCGTTCACTTTCATATATATATATATATATATATATATATATATATATATATATATATATGTGTGTGTGTGTCTTTAAGCACGATAACTTGCGCAAAAATGGTCCAATCGGAATGAAATTTGGCATAGACGTGTAAAGTAGTAATTATTCGGACGAGTTCGTAAACCAGCCCGATCGGACCACCGGAAGGGGGGGGTAAAGGGGGGTAAACCCCCCCAAAAATGGGTTTTTTGAGATTTTTACATAGAAAAATAAAATTTTTCAAATTTTTATTGGCACCATTGAATTCAGCCCAAAAAAACAAACAATTTAGTATTTTGAATCATGGCTCTATGTCCATTGGTTGCCGAGATATTGAAAGTGGTAAACGCAGTACGTTGTCCCAATGTTAACCTTATGGGAAATAAGTAAAATTCTATATCTCGCTTATTTCTCAACATATCTTGATAAAACTTGGTAAATGGCTTCTTCTAGTTCAGATCTACTCAATATTGAATTTAAACCACCCAGTTTTAATATACCTATAACAGCAAACCTCCATACTCATTCCCCATGTTATTCTTATGGAGCTTACAAAAACATGTCAAATCTCGCTATGATGGATCGAAATATGTTGTTTTGCACTTGAAATTCGCTGAGTATGCAGGTCTGCTGCAACGGGGGTATTTGTACCTTATTTGTGTAATCATAAACTCAGTATGTGGCCCTATATTCATTTAGTCAGCAGGGAGTTACAATTTTTATCGTGAGTGAAGCCACGGGCAACTGCTAGTATAGTATATATTATACAATAAATATAGTATCTATACTTATACTATACTTTGCATGTTGGTTGCTATAAAACCTGGTTTAAGATTGTATCAGGCACTGTACAAAGTAAAGTAAAAAACTTCATTTTAAAGTTTTTTTATACTCTTTTATTTATAGGATTTGTTTTGTTTATACATGAAGCCCTAATGTCAATTAACATCTTAAATTAAGATATCACAAAATATGGATCAATTAGAATAGATTCAGTATTCAGTCAATGCAAGTCCACAAAATTTTAAATTGAAGCATTAACTTTTTGAAAGAATTCCAATTTGTAAAACCATAATTTTGAATTTTCTTCTATAAATATAGCCTAAACTGCAAATTTGGAGGAACAAAGGAACCATTATGTTTTCTTAAATTACTGTATACAATGTTTGACGATGTCCAGAATATACACTGCAATTTTCAAATACACATAATCGTTTCATTTTCAATACTGTATCAAGGGTATACTGGAGAATCTACCCTCTTTAACAAGAAAAGCCTTTCGGCAGTATGTTTTGTGGATTTTATTACCATTTTCAAAATCCTCGTAAAATTATAAAGAATATTAAAGTATAATTGGGACGCGTCGTCACTTTGAACTTCTTTTTTATGGTTAGAGTTTGAAATTTGTTTTTTTACGATCACGAATTAAAGCTTACGACGTTTGTTAGCGAATTTCCCCTATAGGGAAGACGCTATTACCGTAGGTCTCATGGTAACACATGAGCCCGGGACCATTATAACTTTTCGTACTGGGGCCCTCAGAAGCCAAAAACACTATTCGTTCAAATTTATATGTATATATCTATACAGGGTGTCGCGACGCGTGGTTGTGGCGTCAAAGTTTTGGTATTATAAAATAAATAAAAATATGGTTGGACAAAAAACTATGATTTAATAAACGGTAAAAACTGTTAGTTACAAAGTGGACTGTAATGAATGTGATTGCAATGAAAACTACTAAAATAAATTTCTTTTACGGCTGCATCGCTTTTGCTCCACGGTTAAGGGTCATTTTGGAAACATCGCTTTTGCTCCACGGGTCAGCAGGTAGATTTCAGAACCGGCCGAAACATCGCTTTTGCTCCACGAGATAGGGGCCTCTCCCTTTCCCCCTCATTCTTTCTTTCGCTCACCTCAGGTTTCTAATTGGAAAAAACTGTCATTTAAACATAAAACTACAACTGTCATTTGTTTGCCTAATCGAAAATATTTATTTTTGAAATAATGTTAAACTACTTCAATTCATTGTTAGAGTAAGCGCAATTAAACGATATTGATGTACAAAAGAAATAACTTGCATAATAATATTTTTCCTATTAAATACTCATCCACATTTCATTTATCTATCTTATATCTATATTACTAATTCTGTAAGCGATTTTTTTAAATCAAAATTGTGAGAGTTTGACAGCTTGCAGGATGATGGGGGAGGGCTCAAATTAAAGGTCTTGGTCCCAGGGGGTCGGGAAAAATATCAGATTATATCAAAATCTACCAGAAAATGAGAAATAACGAAAAATATCTTCCATTCAAAATGCATTGGGATTGAAAAACGTATGCTTTTTTTACATTAAACATTTGGTGCTAATGCTTGATTCAAAGCCTTTTGGTAGATGTTGACATGTGGGAATTTTTTCAAAATGCAGCTAACTATGTACGTTCAATGTACTATAACAAAATATATTTTAAATTTAAGATTTTCAGATTTTATAATAATTAAGGGTTTGAGTTTTTCCATAATTTAAAATTATAAAAAGCTAAGTACGTTTGTTTAGTTTATGTTATAACTAGAAGAACCCGTGGCTTCGCTCACGATTAAAATTAAACATTCACTATCACCCATGAATTATATAGTTTTGCTTTCCCATTTATTTTTCTTGTTGTAAAATCTAATGTATCTACTTCTTTGAACATATCAAATGTACTTCCATAAAAAGCAAAAGTGTTTAGAAATTCGCTCTTAGTACGCAGGTCTGCTACGACGGGGGTATTCTATTCCTGCATAAAGTGCCTGTTCATAAAAAATGTGACCATATCCAACGCCCCACCGACAAAGCCCCAAATGGTGTTGCTGCCCTGGGTAGACTCATGCCCAATATCGGCGGTTCTTCCTCTTGCAAGTGCGTTTTGCTTGTGTCGGCTGTCCAGTCGACCGTGCTATCAGGTGAAGAGGATTGCGCTCACACACTCAAGAGGCCAATTTACAGAGACGAACGCCGAGAAGCATTTATGGTCGTTTCCACGGTACCTGAGCTTGCCCTGATGATGATCATGGGGCACAATATAAGGAATGGCACCCTTGGCTTTTTCGACGGCACTTTGAATCTGCTCGCATATGTTACCCTTAATTAAAACTTTATTATGCACCCCCGTCGCAGCAGACCTGCGTATTAGAAATCCTATTTCTTTTCTTCATGAAGGCATACGTGTTAGAGGAACCAAAGAAGATAGCTTGAAATTTTATTCACTGTAAAAGATCATTTTCTTAAGGTTTTAGGGTCTACCTTGAACAAAAAATCACAATGCCACTCCAGCAATTATTAAAAAGTGCTGTCTTACGTTTTTAGACTCTATATTTAGCAAAACGTTTGAATGAGCCGTCCCGGCAATTTTTTTAAAGTGCTGTAGATAAAATTAATTCTTTACAGTAGCACACTTTTCCTCTTTAAATAGCATTTAGTTGTCATAAAAAAGTCCTTCAAGTATAAGTGATCAGTGATCACTGGAGTCCTTCAGTAATCAGTTATTTATTTTATGTTATACTATACTACATATCAGCATTTTATATAGTGTATTGCACTTTGAAAAAATGCAAAAGTTTAATTCATTGACCACCTGGCACCAAGTAACAAATCTTCATTTTAACAAATACAGTTAAATAGCAGAAAGAAATACCATTAATTTACATCACCTGTTTTAAATTTTACTTTCATATGTTTTGTTAGTAAACAAATCTAACACAAATTCTTTCAAAATACCTGACATGGGTACCTTTAAGACGGTCCCAGGGCTAAGCCCTGAAAGTTATCACGAAATTGAAGGTGTATAAACCTACTCAATGAAATTCTACATGTATGTACCACGTTTCGTGGCCATCGGTCCAGCGGTTTCTGAGTTTATCCGTGCCAACTATATACTAGAAGAACCCGTGGCTTCGCTCACGATTAAAATTAAACATACACTATCACCCATGAATTATATAGTTTTGCTTTCCCATTTATTTTTCTTATTGTAAAATCTAATGTATCTAATGTATCTTCTTCTTTGAACATATCAAATGTACTTCCATAAAGCAAAAGTTTTTAGAAATTCGCTCTTAATACGCAGGTCTGCTACGACGGGGGTATTATATTCCTGCATAAAGTGTCTTTACATAAAAAATGTGACCATATCCAACGCCCCACCGACAAAGCCCCAAATGGTATTGCTGCCCTGGGTAGGCTCATGCCCAATATCGGCGGTTCTTCCTCTTGCAAGTGCGTTTTGCTTGTGTCGGCTGTCCAGTCGATCGTGCTATCAGGTGAAGAGGATTGCGCTCGCACACTCAAGAGGCCAATTTACAGAGACGAACGCCGAGAAGCATTTATGGTCGTTTCCACGGTACCTGAGTCGGGCTCGCTTGTCATCAAAACCCTGTGTGTCATACAACATGTCATCATGCTGCATACAGCTTCCTCAGGCAGCAGCTTGACTGCTTCGCGGTATGGGGATATATGGTCGTATCGGTTTAAGCAAAAACAAAGCGAATAGCAGAGTTTTGGAGCTTTTGGATCCGACCTAAATCCTCTTTTGAAAGGCTGTTGCCATATGAGGGAAAGCAGTAATAAAATACTGATAAAATCAGTGACTGCACATTATGTAATTTTGCGGTTTCTGGCAGCAGACTCCTAAACCTATACAGACCTCTTAGCCTTCCCAGGGCTCGCTGGGAGGCATGCGTTACATGATTTGAGAGGGAGAGATTTTTGTCAAGCACCACACCAAGTGTCTTGATCTTGTCACAAATAGCTAGGCTTTCGCCGTCAATATGTGATATGTTTGTTTTTTCCTAAATTCTAATTTTTTTCTAAATTCTGAGGAATTTATTTATGAGGTATGTTATTTTTCAATTGGCTGGAGATGCAGGTCTGCTGCAACTAATAGGGTGTTTTATTTATAAAATTAACCATATGATTGAAATTAATTTGTTCATGAGATTATATTATTTGTTTTTCCAGTGTTTTGTGTTAATTGATTATAAGTTTCCAGACATTTATATACTATAACACGGCTACATTTATTGAAAATCAAAAGGCTAAGAACTATACAAAATGCAAAAAGTGAATATATTATTGATAAAAACCAATGTGATCCCCATATAAATTTTCCTCATGTTTAAAGATCATTAAAGATTAAATATATATTTTTAATATTTTATTTACAAAACATATTCAATCGATACTTTCCTTTAGACATGTTGAATGCGCACATATAAAAAATAAATCCTATGAAATTTCGCTGAGTACGCAGGTCTGCTGCGACGGGGGCATTTTATTTCAGGTTTGCTATAAATGTTCATTATACTGCTGCATTTATAACTAACTACAATAATAGCATAGTTATTTATGTAGTCAGTCACCTAAAAATTATATTACTCTACAGTACTTCCAGTACTTCCTGTAATATCTTAGAAAATCAACTTATCGTTTGACATGTCGGGCGGGGCAGCGTGACGTAGTCAAATTAAAAAGCCAGTCTGTTCAACCCGCAATCCTGGGAAAACTAGTCTCGCTAGAATAATAAGTTAAATACGAAGCGTAAAATTTATTACATTAACTATAACTCTCGTACAGATGAAACTTACCTGAAAAAAAACAAAAAGACATTAGCTGATTAACGTTTTCTTCTCATTAATTCACACTCATATAAAAATTTCAAAGTAAATGGATTATATTTAGAATATAAGGAGCGTGTCAACATTTTACACTATGTCATCATCGTTAGAGACTAATCAATTAAATTTAAATCGTTTTATAATTTTGTTGGATTGAGAAGAAGATATGAGTGGTTAAGATTTGATTTTCCTCCCTATAAAGAAACTCATAAAAGGAAAAAGTCCAAAAATAGAAAATGGAAGGTAATTAAATGGAAGGACATTTCCAGTTGGAAATCGTTAGTAGTCTAAAAATCGAAAACTTGTGGGTTTAATAAGTACCAAAGAACAAAAGTACAAATATCATACAAATATATTTTTGGTCGAGATTCACTCATGGAAATGTAATATTTCGAATTCTTTTACTCCTTTAGGAATGCATGGGATGGCACAGTTAAAATGGATATAATGCATTTTAAATGGGAATTTTAAACTCAAACTTTAACTGCTTATATCTCCATTGGGTTTAGAATAAAATGTAAAGAATAAAGTTTTAAAATTAAATGTGGAATCCAAAAACACTACAAAATACAGAGCGTGGGCCTACTATAAGAAAAATCAGAGTTCACCACCATATTGGAAAGTGGAAGCCATTTAAAAGAAAGTGGAATGCATATTTTTGATTTGTTTTAAGAAAGTAAACGAAGTCCCCCAATAAAAGTTTTCTCTAAATCTAATATCTACTTTCGGTGATGACAATGGTGGCACCGTGTAAGGTATGTAGGGTTTTATAACATAACTCTATAAACTGATTCTGTAGAGGGTTGGCACAGTAATTTCAGAAATCTATCGTCACGTACCACACAAACTTTTGAAAGTTTATTGAATAATTGGCCTTACTTGCCTAAAGGCCATCAGCATAACAATCTCATAACACTGGATCAGCTTTTAGGAGTGCTGTCGGTGTTTGTCATCTATTAAAAAGTCATTGCTAAATAAAATGATGTGAAGAAATAATTATACAAAATTAAGATTACAGATTAAGGGAGAAATAGATATTTACGGGTAATATCCTACCTGCTGAAGCTGTAATCAGAAGAGATTCATAAAGACAATCCTATACCCCGAATTCATATAATATTTATTCGTTCATGAATGTTAAATTGGAATAACATTCTACATACTCGTGTTTTTTTTTTTACTTTACATACTACACTTTATGTAAAGTTAGTGTATGTGTTATGTGTTACTTTGTCTTGATGTAACTTATGGACGTTACATCAGACAATGCTTGGACATAAATTATAAGTAGACATAAGAAAAATTGACAAAAAATATTGGCCATATATGCGGTGGACCTAAAAAATGGAACTTTTATCAGTGGACATCAAAACAAGCACCTAGCAGCCGTGATCCCACTTCCCTGTAGGAGGAAATTCGCTAAAATGTTGTTCATCATAAAGGAGCAAAAGCACGTCTTTTTTGGCGCTTAGTCACTTTGCACGATTGTGTACCAAAAACTACCACTTTTGCTCGTTGAAATGAAAACTATTATTATGTGAAATGTTTTAATTTTGTATTATACCCAGTTTTCAGTTAGTTTGAAGACAGTGTGGGGATTTGGCGGGCATTAAGATAAAACTAGGGATTTTAGACTTGGACTTTGGGGACTCCAATAACCTGGATAATGAAAAAAGGGGTAAAACCAGGGGTTTTGGGACGAGCTTCAAGAATAAAAAAATCAGATATTTTATTTTTGAACAAAAATTGGCATTACGTATTTGGTATGGTGGTATTGGTTGAAGTGTTGCCGGAAAAAAGGGAATTTGCCGGTTTTAGCGAATTTCCCCTATAGGGAAGAAGCTATTACTGTAGGTCTCATGGTAAGACATAAGTACAAGACCATGATTACTTTGGTTTTGGGGCCCCCAGAAGCAAAAAACGCCATTCGTTTTTTTATTATACACACCGTGTTTCGGAAATTATTCCATTTTCAAGTGTGTAAAATGTAGCCTTAAAATTAAATACATACATAAAATAAATATACAAAGATCATATGTTTAGAATTCAAAAAAGTATAAATTAAAATTAAATTGTATAGATATGTAGAAATTTGTCGTTTTAAATAAATAAATAAATAAATAAAAATGCCTTTATTTACAGCGTTCCTCAGTTATAAACTGGTTTTCAGGACAACTTAAGTCAATACTAATCTAACAGCAACAAAAAAAGATAACAAACAATACTTAAACAACACTATTTTACTTTATACAAATCCTTTAGTTGGATTTTAAACTTTGAAAAAGAGCAAGATTTGAGGATACCGGGGAGATCATTGTAGAGTACTGGACCGAAATAATAAAAGCTTTTTCGGCCCAGTTCCAGCCTCACCCTGTGAAAGTGAAGCTTTCGATCATGCCGCGGAGCGACACGCTGCGAGACCTCATCCCGATACCGCAGCCTCTCACTCAGGCTCCCTGAGCGCAAGGACTTTGTGAATCATGCAGTTGGTCATCAACCTACAGAAATCATCCATGCAAAGCATGTTAACAGCATCACGATACACAGACACACGGTCTTCACGCCTCAGCGAGAATACATACCTCAGTGAAGAGTTCTGTATTTTTTGAATTCTCCGTGCATCATGCATCGTAATGCTGTTCCCATAGGCAGGATAGCAGAAGTAAAATATTGATAGAACCAAGGACTGCATGAGCTGTAGTTTAACAGCTTCTGGCAACAAACTTCTGAATCGATACAGACCCCTCAGCCTACCGATGGCACGCTGGATAGTGTGTGAAACATGGTCTGAAAAAGAGAGGTCAGAATCCAGGACGACTCCTAGAGTTCTGATCTTTTTAAAAATGGCCAAACTCTCACCGCCAATGCTGACCTCTACTCCACTATCGCTGAGAGCCTGTATACGATCTTGTGGCGCTAGATGCAGCACATTGCACTTTCCTGTGTTTAGTTTCAGGCCATTTTCAGAGGACCAAGTCAAAATATTGTCTAGGTCCGAGTTAATCTGAAAAATGGCATCCCTTATACAATCAGGATCATAGGACAACTGAAGCTGACAATCGTCAGCGTACAAATGTGGCGTGCAACTCTGGACACAAGAAGGAAAGTCAGATGTGTACAGGTTAAAAAGTATAGGCCCCAAACAGCTTCCTTGAGGAACACCTCTTCCTCTAAAAAGAGCAGTTGATATCTCACCCTTAAACTTTGTGACCTGCGCTCTGTCAGCTAAGTACGATCTGACCCACTCAATCACTCCCACACCAAAGCCATAATAATTAATTTTTGCCAGCAACAACTTATGATTGATTGAGTCAAACGCCTGCGAATAGTCGAGAAGAACTAGTGTGCTATATTTGCCCTTGTCTTTTGCATCAATTAATTCGCTAAAAAGGTTAACCAGGGCAGTACAAGTACTGTGATTCTCTCTAAATCCAGATTGTGTCTTGGGCAATATGTCCTCAAGTTTAATATACTCATCTATTTGGCAGGCCACAATCTTCTCAAGTATCTTTGAAATAGCTGGCAATATTGAGATGGGTCTTAATTGTTGGACTCCTTTAGGGGCAGCTGTCTTCGGGAGTGGATGTAAGATACTTGTTTTCCATTTGTTTGGAAACATCCCGCTTGTCAAAGATTGATTTATTAGATGAGTTATAGCCCCAATGGCATACGGACTCACAGCTTTTATCATCTGAATAGATATATTATCGCTACCAGTTGCAGTAGATTTTATTGCATTCGTTGCTGATATAACCTGATTTTCCGTCACATTCCTAAATCTCCAAGTTGTCTCAAACTCTCTACTTTTATTTTCATTAAAATGCCTCGTTCTGAGGTCACTAGCTTCACAACCTTTTCCCATTTCCAGTGGTGTAGTGGCAAATTTTCCACCGTGGGAACGCTTAATATATTTGTCAAATTCCCTGCAAATTAAGATACCTTTTTTCGCTATATGTGTATAAGATGCGTATTAGGCTATGTATTTTAAGCTCACTGAATTTACTGAGGCTTCAACAAACTATTTAATAATTTGGATGATTTTTGGAAAAGCAAAATATAAAAACAGTAGTCTATCTTTTTATATTTAACTAACTTTATTATTTCACAAAAGAAGTTATTTTAGAAAAGGTTATTAATTAAGTTCAAACTACTTTTAAGTAGTTAACCCCCAAAATAACAAAATACATAACCTAATTTTTAAATGACATACTTTATACAAGTAAAAAATAAGGGAACTAAAATAATTTAAATCCATAAAATAGAGAAAAAACAGAGTAATTAATTACAATGACTTTTATGTACGTTGTTGATAACCTCGAAAAAACACCATACATAACCTCATTTTTAAATAACATATTATTATAGACAAGTAAAAGCAGAGATCTAAAATAAATTAAATCCATAAAACATAAAACAGAGAAAAAACAGAGTGATTAATTACAATGAAAGTTCATTGATGGATTGAAAAATCAGGTTTACAAGTAGTCGGCAAAATGCATTCTCTTCTACAGTGGGCTTATGTCACCGTTACCGCCACCGTCTATCGTACTCTGTGCACAATATAAAGTTCAAGCAAGAGTGAGGTTACATTTTGATACAGATAGAGTAAAATCGTGTTTACAAATATGTTTGTTAAGTATTGAATTTTATTATAGGCATAAAATACATTTTTTTAAATTTTCATACTCTTTAATTAATGTTTAAAAATATATGTTTTTTAACTATTTTCCCGGATTTCCCCTGAACGGGGTACTGTGGGATTTTCCCGGGTTTCTAAAAACCAGTGTGGGAACGCCGTTCCCACGCGTTCCCGCACCACTACACCACTGCCCATTTCAGCAAAAAAACTGTTCATATCATTCACATTAAGATCATTTGGAATATGTTCACATCTTTTGTCTCTTACTATGTCACATTGTTTTAGACTTTTCCACATGTTTTTCATGTCTTTGCTGGAAGAGACAGCATCAGTCATAAATTCTCTTTTACTTTTCCAGATTAAGATATTTAGTTCGTTTCTCACGCTTTTATAGCTTTCCCAATCTGCACTGTCCCTGGATTTCCAATATTTTCTCCTTAGTTTTTTTTTTAAGGTAATCTTTTTCTTTATCTCAGTATTTTTCCATGGCGCTTTTTTCCGTGTTACCTTCTTACTAACGATGGGGGCTTGTCTGTCATACACCATCAGAATGTTGGATGTAATAAATCTTTCTACATCATTCACGTCGTTAAATTGTTTAGCGTGGTCCCAATCAATCTGAGCAATCTCTGTCACAGCACGTTCTGGATCGAATCTTGAGAAATGAGAGCGAGTGAAGCGGGTGGTGATGGTGGCGACATTTGGACAGATGTCGATGCGGGGGTGCAGCTCCCATTCTCTATTGCCTTCAGCTCTGCCAACAGGTCGTCTCCAGCAGTCGATCGTCTCTGCCTAGACCGTGTCTCCGCTCGCCGCAGTTCTCCTCGGAGGCACTTGAGGTCAGCTTCCAGTACCTCGACTGTAGTGATGAGGCGATGTCGGTCTGCAACCAGCTCAGCAATCCTCGCATCAGTCTCAGCTCTCAGTGCAGTCACAGCTGGCAACTCACTTCGCTCCAGTCTTTCTCTAAGTCGAGTGTTCTCGATCTTGCAGTCTGCCAGTTCACTGTTGAGGGATGCAATTTCGCCATCAATCTGATCCTCTAATTCACAGCACAAGATCGACTTATCCTTGTAGCTGGTGTTGAGAGCATTACAGCGCTCCTCAGCAGACCTAAGATTGTCCCGTAGATGTTCAATTTCCTGTACCTGTTCACTATTTTCTCTAGACAGATCGTTTAGCTTTGTTATAAGGGAGCTTACATGAGGCATGAGCTTATCTACACACTCTTCACCATATGTAGCAATAACTGACTTAAGTTCACTTTGAAATAATGGAACCAGTTCAATAACATCGTCATCAAGAAAGAATAAACCATCAATAGCAGCTAAAGCTTCTTTAGATCTAGTAACAGGCATTTTTAAGTCAAAGATAAAATAAAAGCAATTTACTAACTAACAAGTGATAAAATCTTTTTAAAAATAATAATTTAACAAAAACACAGTAATAAATAACAATTAATTAAATAACTATATCATCAACAATATAAAAAGAGATAAAACGGTGTTAGGCACTATTTCATTATGATATTTAATCAATATTAGAATTTAAAAACTGTTTAATTCTGTAATTACTAAACAATTTCTAAATAAACAATTTGAAGACTGTCCTTCAATTGTCCAAAAGTATCATGCAAAACAGCACTGCAGAGGCGTTGCGTCCAAGAAATTGAAGGCGTCTCGAAAAATCGGCCGTAGCGGAGTTTCGGCTGTCAGTAGCAGAAGCTCGGACTGGGCGATAGTTAGTGGGACTATCAGCCGAGCAGTTGGCACCGGCAGCGGCTCAGTGCAAGGCCTCACTGAAAATATAGGCCATGCTGCAGCGATCCCAGCGCTGCGCCACGTCACACAAGCAGGCAGGGAACTAACATCCTATGTTTACATTTTATTGCTAAATGTCAAATTTTCCTTGTTTGTTTACGTTTTTTTTGTTTACATTTCATCACTAAACGTCAAAAATTACTTGTTTATTTACGTTTTCTTGTTTTGATTTCAAAGTAACTGATGAGCAGCACAGCTGTGAGTCCTGAGCCAGACTTTCAGACCGCCTACTAGTTTGACGTCATAAATCCTGCAGCATGGCCTGTATATGTAGTGTGGCCTTGCTCAGTGGCGGTGCGCAGAGGTCGTGATAGCCGTTATCAGGACTAACTCAACTGATTTTTCTTCAAATGTTAGTCACGTTATTCAAACATAGACTACTTACGACGCCTTACGATTTTATATGTATATTTGTCCTTATTTCTTATTTATGTCCATTATTTTGTCGAAGATTGGATTTTGTTTGTCAATTTGCATTATATTAAGAATGTTGTTTGGTTCTGTTTTTTATGTCTGTAAATATGAAACTCTTCGAATACATTCATTTTTTCTCTTTTTTCATTATATTTAAAACGTCCATATTTTCATTAATAGTTTTGTATTCATGATCTGTGTCAAGGATATGTTCTGCAAATGATGATTTTTGTGTGGTTAAATTACATGATTTTATTGCTTGTATATGTTCTTTGTATCTGCAATTGAAGCTACGTCCTGATTGTCCAATGTATATTTTAGGGCATTGGTGACATTTTAAATTATAGATACCACCTTGGTCATATATATATTAGCTTGTTGGTTGTTTTTTGGATTGCTTAGTCTTTGTATCATTTTGAATGTGTTATCCCCTCGAGGTGTGGTGAGGGAGAGGAAGCATACCCTCACTCCGCAACGCCAGGGGACAACACTGCGAAGATTACAGCAGCTTTACACTCCAGTTTATTTATGTAGTATCGTATTTGGCCTTGACTGTTCCAAAGGGAAAGAAATCGTTCAATCATAATGCGAAACAGATCATCATGATTCAACCCTCCGAAATGATTGCATCAGTTGAATCGACTCAAAGAACGGTACCAACAGCGAAACGTTTTTCAAGGCAGTTTGTGTCATGTGAAGGCGTGATGGCAGTGCTATCTCCAGTATAACAATATAACCTCCTTGACTCCTTGGTTTATTCTGTTTGTCTTTGTCAATTTGTCAGTTGAAGGTTATATTAATGTAAATATTGGTTAATTCATAATTTTTCACGATCTAATGTCTGTGGCGATCTGTGGGCGTTTTATTAAAATGTGTTAATAAAGTTTGTATGAAGTTTATCAAGTTACAAGCTTCTCGCGCCCGAGCCTTCCGAGGGAGGCACGACTAGGCTGGCGTGGTGGGGGAAATCAAACGAACAATGACGGAAATAACCGAATGTCGCTATTACGGTAGTAGCCGAATAGTCGCAATGAAGCTTCGATAGTTCCGATAAGCTCGGAATCTCGGAAATATCGAAACAAATATCGACATTGACTAATATTATCGACTACATTTCGCAACATTATTGAGTAAAATTCCAGATTGCTGCATTTCAGTGGCAGCATACATGCGTACTCCCTTTCTCCTTACCAATGCTAACTTTGCGGGTAATAAATAAATAAGTCATCTTGCTTGTTTCTCGTCACACCTCAATACAACTTGTTTTGTGACATTATCTAGTTGAGACCGGCTAGAAAAAATCTCTCGATTGGCGATCGCCAATTCGAATTACTCCTATTGGAGTAATTCGAATTACTCCTATGTGGAGGAAATTGCTACCGTAGGGCTCATGGTAAGCCCGAGACTATGATAACTTTACATTTTGTGGCCCTTCACGTTTTTCATGATAACTTTACGATGAAATTTAATATTTCCATTTGAAAATCTCAAAAAACCCATTTTTGAGGGCCAAAAAGGAGCCTTCCAGAAGGAAATTCGTTAATATCTTTGAGACCAATGGACTTAAAGAAATTATTTTAAAATACCAAATTGTTTGTTTTTTTCGAGCTGAATCCAATGGTGAAAACAGTAATCGGATAAATTTAATAATTCAATTTGGAAAACAAAAAAAAATATTTTTAGGGGGTAAAATGAAGTGTTTACCCCACTTTAGGATAGGTCGATGAGGCTGGTTTACGAACTCGTCCAAGATAAGTTTTATACATGTCTCCATGTCTGTACCAAATTTTGTCACGATCGGACGATATTTACGAGAGTTATCATACTACTACTACTCTTTTACTTTTGAGAGTTGTCAAAAAATGAAAATTTTATTTCCCATATGACCATGCTAAATTTTGAAACAAATCGTAATTTGTGCCGGTAAAAATTAGTTTTCGCTATAAACTAACTTCATATCCAGAAAGTACTAATACAAAGCTATCAATTTAGGCCTATATAAATATATACCCTGTACGGATATTTTTGTCCATTCTGCTAAAACGACGGTAATAGCTTATTTTTAAAGAAAATCGCTAAAATACTATATCTCGCTTATTTCTCAACTCTCAACATATAAAACATGGTTTGTGGCTTCGCCTATAGGTGAAACCTATTGTATTAACCTCAATCGCCGATATTTACATTATCGTAGCTGCAAATTCGCACCTTATTCCCAATGCTACCCTTAGAGAAAATAAAAAATGCTGTCTTCCTTATTTTTTAAAATAATATGATGAAACAATATTTTAGTAATATTTTTAGCGATATTTTGGTAATGTCAGGCAAGTTAATTTTGTTAACTAGGTAAAGATTTTTTTATTTCTTTGTATGAAACATTTGAAATGCGAGAATAATATTTCACTTGAGAGATCGGAATTCCTCTTTCGTTTTGCAAATAACGTAATTGAAATAAACAAAACAGAATCGATGTTGACGCGACGCGCGACGCCGCGACGGTACGAAGTGCAATACGAACGATATTGCGATGTCGTATATCGTCATAATATCGCGAGTAAATCGTATCGAACAGCTGTTGGCATCTGCGCATGCGCTCTCCGTCACTAGTCGTGCCTCTCCTCGGAAGGCTCAGGCGCGAGAAGCTTATTATCAAGTTTATTTCTAGTGTAAACATCTCTGAAACACGTAAACTAATTTTATGGAGTAATTTCGGCTTTTGAGGTTATAGTTATGAATATTTTCATCCTTGATCAACCTCCTGTCCATATCACAGGCCTAGCTGGCTGTTGAAAGCACTGTAACTATTAGAATTATTGACAAATGCCGAAGGCTACTTCCGAAATGTCTTTAAGTAACGAGAACCAAATAGAACACTCAATAATCAAACAAGAATTTTTACAGAGTTCTTGTAATAATACTACACTTGTGTTCATGAGTGATGAAAGTTCACCCATAAAAAGGGAGACACTTTCAGCTAGGCCTGCAGTCACAGAAAATGATACTGTAATTCCTGTAAACTGCTCGGCTCTTAAGTTTAGTACCAGAAAAACTAATGTAACCAAAAGAAGTATGTCCATTCCATACAATATAAGGAGGATTGTAAAGAGACCAAGGCGTTATGTCTCAGATCAAGAGTCATCTGACAGTGAACCTGTTATTGCTGCCAATGACATGGTCAAAGATGAGGATTATCTAGAGGAATCTACGACTGACGTTCCATTAAAACGTAAAAATATATGTAGAGGCAGGGGACGAGGGAAAGTTACAGAGAGAGATAAAGTTATATTGCCTACTGCTACTCCTGTGAATAGGGTGATTCACGAAAGTGGGATAAATACCCAAAGAGATTCAAATTTATTTTCTTCAGACGTTGAATCAATTGATGAGGAAGTGTCTTTCTTCGAAAGCGAGCCAGAGCCTGAATGTGACCCAGATGATCGTAGTTCAATAGATGGAGAAAGCTCATCATCGAATGAAAGTGAAGAGGACCCGTGGTATGAGGTTAGACCAGATGGCATTTTCCCTGAACCTCGAGTATCATTTATGGGAAGTACTGTTTCTACATCATCAGATGAAAGTAAAGAGGAGCCTTGGTTTGAAGTTGGACCAGATGACATTTTCCCGGAACCTCATGTACCATTTGTGGAAAACACTGGTCCCAAACATGTACCTCCCCCAACCTCACCACCAATCTCTTATTTTAACCTTTTTTTCACTACAAGTTTGTTTGCATTGCTAGCTAAGGAAACTAATAGACACGCAGAACAATATTTGTCGCAAACTAAATTTCAAGAGAAATCCAGAGTTACCACATGGAGACCAGTGTCCGAACAGGAAATGGAAGCCTTTGTAGCTTGCTTGATAAACATGGGGCTCATAAGGAAGCCCACAATATTTTCTTACTGGTCCACCTTCCCAAGTAACTTTACACCTTGGTTTTCCCAAATGTTTTCAAGGAACCGATTCCAGCTAATCCTAAAGTTTTTCCAACTGGTTAATAATGATTTGCTTTGCCCAATAACACATGATCCACTTGCTAAATTCCAGCCCCTATGTGACCATGCAAACAGATTGTTTAGACATTATTACACTCCCAACAAACAAATTTCTATTGTCGAATCTATAGTGCAAATGAAGAGCCACACATCTGTCTTGCAATATCCGACGAAAAAGCAACATCACGGGTTGCCCATTAAGTTATGGATTCTATGCGACTCTGTAACAAATTATTGTTTGGGTTTTTTTGCACATGAAGGGACCAAAAAAAGTCCTGCGTGTTCTGGATTATCCTTTGTAATTGTTAAGAGACTCATGGAAATGTGCAACTTATTGAATAAAGGGTATCACCTGTATGTTGATAACTATTTCTCCTCGGTTTCCCTGGCCAGATATCTCTATTCTGTAGGGACCTACATGACTGGAATCGTACGGATGCATCGTAAACTTCTACCCGAATCGGTCAAAGAGAAACTTGATGTTGGGGCCCTGAAATTTTTTAAGAATCAGTTTTTGATGCTTTGTGGCTTCTGCGAAAAAAAATCTCAAAAGAAGCAAATACTCGTGTTGTCTTCAAATGCCAAGCCAACAACCAATGAAGTTAGAAAAAGATCTACTAATGAGATTGTGATAAAGCCCGACGTGATTCTCCAATACAAAAAGTATATGGGTGGAGTGGAAGCCGCAGACATGATGTTATACTCTACCCTAGATGAAAAAAAATCGTTAAAATTTTGGAAGAAGGTGACGTTTCATATTTTTTCACGTATGGTTGTCAATGCATACATCCTATATTATGAAAATGTAAAATCAAATCTGAATCCACCACAACAACCCATGACTAGATGTAGATTTACACAACTGATTGTCAATGAAATTGGCAAGAAATGGATTAGTCAAAATCCTCTGAGAAATACAGAAAATTTATCATCTAGAGTATTATGCCTAGCCCCATCTAATCAGATTGGCGTGATCCGTTTACCTGGAGTAAAGCTACGAAAGTGCAATGAATGCTCAACTAATAAACAAAAATCACGATCTCATTTTGCATGTGCACGCTGTGAGAAAGGGTTACATCCCACTTGCGTTGCCCGACACAAGTGCTCATAGAATCTTACAAACAATATTACAATAGTGTTCAATAATGTGTGAATACTGCAAATAGAACAATAAAAGTAACAATTGGTGAGAGACCTATTGTTTGTAAAGAAGATAAAGGAGAGGCACAGACTTCTTCACCAATTGTAAAGTATCCCATTGGGCCTAAGGTAGGACTGCTAAATTTACCTATAAATCCCTATAATGTTTACATGTGTTTATCAACTGTTTATCCAGCACTAAAATTGAAAACAATTTTACATTAATATTATACTTTTGGAAGAATGGTTTTTTTGTGTACCTCTGTCAGTTTAATGTGTTGTGTTGTCTGCAGGGTCAACTAGTAGCCTAATTGCATAGTAGAGTGGCGGTTTGATTTTAAAAGTCTTGTTTGTTTTAGCTTACAAATAAATATGTGTTTGGTTGTGACTCATAAAGACGATGAGCAACATATCATGACCTACATTGGCTAAACAAAATGAAAAAATACCCCCGTTGCAGCAGACCTGCATACTCATCGAATTTCAAATGCAAAACAACATATTTAAATCCGACATAGCGAGATTCAACATGTTTTTGTAAGCTCCATAAGAATAACATGGGGAATGAGTATGCAGGTTTGCTGCTACGGGTACATTAACACTGGGTGGTTTTAATTCAATATTTAGTTGATCTGAACTAGAAGAAGCCAATTAGGCCTACCAAGTTTTATCAAGATATGTTGAGAAATAAGCGAGATATAGAATTTTCTTTATTTTCCATAAGGTTAACATTGGGACAACGTACTGTGTTTACCACTTTCAATATCTCGGAAACCAATGAACATAGAGCAGTGATTCAAAATACTAAATTGTTTGTTTTTTTGAGCTGAATTCAATAATGCTAGCAAAAATTGGATAATTTTTAATTTTCTACTATGTAAAAAGCTCAAAAAACCCATTTTTGGGGGGGTTTACCCCCCTTTACCCCCCTTCCGGTGGTCCGATTGGGCTGGTTCACGAACTTGTCCGGGTGATTACCACTTTACACGTCTGTACCAAATTTCATTAAGATGGAACCATATTTACGGCCGCTATCGTGTTAACAGACATATATATATATATATATAGGCTATATATAAATCTTTGTATCTATTTCGACGCCGTCTATAAACGTGCCATTCGGCGGCTATCTAAAATATTTGAGTATATACAATTTTTTTTCTCTAAATACGTTAATACGACTGCTAAGAAATATGTATGCTATTTTTTTTCTTGATTTTTTCACTCTATCCAATCACTGCAAAATCGGTGCTATCTAGCAGCATTCAAAAATCGTGCTATTAGGCGCGTCGTGTATATAGGTCCTATTCTGCCGCCAGCGATGTTGCCAGATTTATGGGGCACTGAATCCAGAGTGAGGTCTACAAATCTGCAAAAAGCGCTATAGGTAGAGTTTGAGGCTGTAGCCTGAAGCGTCAGTGCCTTATTCTTTTTGATTTTACGGTATGAATTTTCAAAAGATTGTTAAATTTATTTAATTACCAACTTACCGTTACTGTACCTAAGTTCATTTGCCTAAATTGTATGTAAATAATAGAATATAAACTAAGTTTCATTTACCTACAGTATTTATTACAACATTTGATATATTAGATATATTACTTTGAAATGGTGAGTTGATGACCTACCCATGTAGGTATTTTAAGCCAAGTATGAATGGCAGATGAGTAAAGGATGATTGTGGCACGATCTTGTAGTCTTGTTACTGACTAAGGCCTAAATGTTCTTTAAGAGTTAGTAATTTTCTCCTATTAAATTTCTGTTACGTATGCTTTATTGGATCAGGTAGGTTGAGTTGAGGTCGGGGCCTGAAACTTTACCAATCTTGCCGGATTTTCAAGGCCGTGGTCGTGGTTTAACGGGGATTAGGCTTAGAGGGGCTGAAAGGGATCAGAAATAGTTTTTATCATATTTTAAAGAGCTTAAAATTTAATACTCGTTCAAAATAAATGCAATCAAATCCAGGTACAATACGCGATTATGCTAAATGATTTAAATTAAATAATTTTTTGGTACCAAGTAAATTGTGTAAATATGTTGGAAATAATGCTCTATTTTCGGAAATGATAGTTTTATTGTCGGAAAACGGTGGAAAACAATAAAAGGTTGCAAAAACAAAAATATATTTTTTAAGGAAATAAGTCACGATGGGTTTCAAACTGTCAGGCAGAACAAGCTTAAAAATAAAATGCAAAAATGTAAAGATTCGATCAATATTAACGGAAATAAGCATTTTCGTAGCATGCGTTCTACGGCGTAACTGTAGAAAGGCCAGAACGTTGTTTTTCGCGTTTAAAACTATTACATCATAAATGAGAACGACTATGTCTATAGATAGACTTATTATTAGCGATTCTGTTAATTGAACATGCCATGGTTGTTGGAATGATCTTTTATGACCTCGTACATACACGAGTTTGCTGGAAGAAAGGCAAGAAAAGTTGACTTTTATTAATTGGATTAAAATAAACAAATTATCATCAAAACAAGCACTCTCCTTTGATTCCCATGAAATTTGACAATAGGACTGATTTTGTAATTAATAATATTGTTTTTGTACAATATTACAAAATATCAAATTTCGCAACATGGGCCGAAAATGAGGTCCCTATAATACTTTTGTTTGTTATTTTTCGTCATAATTAAACAAGGCA
Source organism: Flexamia atlantica (assembly GCA_035578135.1). Classification (NCBI taxonomy): domain Eukaryota; kingdom Metazoa; phylum Arthropoda; class Insecta; order Hemiptera; family Cicadellidae; genus Flexamia; species Flexamia atlantica. The sequence goes on along the minus strand of JAQJVK010000002.1, from coordinate 41,614,872 downwards.
GCCGAAGCAGCTCATAGTGCCCGATAGCAATGAGTGCCGTTATTTCTCTCTACATACTTTCAAATTTTTATTATTATCTAGTTATATGATTAATTATTAAAAAATAAAGATTAGCACTAACGTAATAAAACAATCCAATAGAATGTTGACTGAAGCGCTAAGCGCTGTAGGACTGCAACTTACGCACTCGTCGCTTCGCCTCCAACGGCTTTTAAAGGCCCCGCAACTCAGATCGGCCCAGGGCCCCGCAACGGCTAGGGCCGGCCCTGTGATACTGCTTACTGCTTACAGTGGATGATATGGTTTTTTGCTGGATTTAAGAATTATGTTTGATATAGAATACAGCAAAACGATAATGAACAGTGAATCAAGACTTTATCTTCACTGCAGAAGCTTTACAAAATCCTAACCCAAAGGATCTAGACCAGGCTGAATCAAGCCAAGAATTAAGAATATAAAAGAAATCAGTTAATGGAGGTGGAATAAAACAAGATAGAAGAGTGAACTCAGCTTTAAAAAATCCTTTTATAAAATATTTATTCGATGAAATACTTCAGCCTGGGTTTTTCCAAATTTGTCTTGCCTTAAGACTCATTGTAGATTTGCCAATGTCCGTTACCTCTGGAGGACAACCTTCAGTAAGATGGCCCGAATAAAAAATAAGTTGATGGAAATAATTCAATCACTTATAATAATATTATAATATAGTACATGATTATGTTAAATGTTAAATAAATCAACTTTGATGACTTAATCAATGATTTTGCAATGGCTAAGGCCAGGAAAGCAATTATTTCGATATTTAGACCATAAGTTTCTTTTCTTTATTATATTATAAAGTTAGGTCAGATAGAATGTATTTTACGTGTTCTTTATCTGGAATCATATGATTACACATATGAGATTAATTTTAGCAAAATGCAATGAATATCATTGTATATTATGTTGTCATGTTAAGGTCGATGTAAAATAAAACTCTCTGTGCACAAATAGTATTCTGGTTTATACTAATTTTTATTATAAATTGTTTATCTTAGCCTTTACATTTCAACAACAGAATTAGTTGTTATGAATGAGTACAATAGTTATTTAAATAAGTATTATCGGAGCGTAGCACAGATATATGTTTCATTGATGCAAATTTTCACATTTGTAAAAAGTGATTAATATTCGACATGACAGCAAGGGCCCCCACCAGAAATTTTGCCCCAGGCCCCCAATCTCCTCGTAGCGGCCCTGGTCCCGACTCGAGTTTGCGCATAATGAGATCTAGTCCAGTAGGAATCTCTAGTTTACTTGTTGTTTGGAGAGAAGCCACTGAATATGACAGACTCAGTACTAGATATGGATGTTTTAATGACTCTAATTGAAGAACGATTAGTGTTGTGGGAGAACACTTTAGATATTTATAAATCATAAACAGAAAATACAGCTGCATGGAGGGAGACATGCGTGAGGTGACACTCTAGGTTTAATGGCGTTTTGAAGAAAAAATAACAATAATTTGCGCGGAAAAAATAAATATGGTAATTATCAGCATCTGCTTACAAAAAGAAAATGTTAGAAGTAAAGTAAAGTAAATTACACTATGACCTGCAAATATACTGTAACATTTCCCAATAAGAATAGATTGTGTTTGATTATATTAAATATTGAAAACATTTTAAAAGTGGTGGCCCTTCTATTGAAAAAAAGCGTCACTAGCCTTCCAATTTGAATCGGTTAGTAACAAAAAAATTACAGATGTCAAATGTAATGGTTTTCTGCTACAAAAGTGTGATTAGTTCGTTGTCACCCTCATGTTTTCAGGTGATCTCATAACAAATATTGCTTTAAAACATCAGGTAGGTTGAGTTGAGGTCGGGGCCTGAAACTTTACCAATCTTGCCGGATTTTCAAGGCCGTGGTCGTGGTTTAACGGGGATTAGGCTTAGAGGGGCTGAAAGGGATCAGAAATAGTTTTTATCATATTTTAAAGAGCTTAAAATTTAATACTCGTTCAAAATAAATGCAATCAAATCCAGGTACAATACGCGATTATGCTAAATGATTTAAATTAAATAATTTTTTGGTACCAAGTAAATTGTGTAAATATGTTGGAAATAATGCTCTATTTTCGGAAATGATAGTTTTATTGTCGGAAAACGGTGGAAAACACATAAAAGGTTGCAAAAACAAAAATATATTTTTTAAGGAAATAAGTCACGATGGGTTTCAAACTGTCAGGCAGAACATGCTTAAAAATAAAATGCAAAAATGTAAAGATTCGATCAATATAACGGAAATAAGCATTTTCGTAGCATGCGTTCTACGGCGTAACTGTAGAAAGGCCAGAACGTTGTTTTCGCGTTTAAAACTATTACATCATAAATGAGAACGACTATGTCTATAGATAGACTTATTATTAGCGATTCTGTTAATTGAACATGCCATGGTTGTTGGACATGATCTTTTATGACCTCGTACATACACGAGTTTGCTGGAAGAAAGGCAAGAAAAGTTGACTTTATTAATTGGATTAAAATAAACAAATTATCATCAAAACAAGCACTCTCCTTTGATTCCCATGAAATTTGACAATAGGACTGATTTTGTAATTAATAATATTGTTTTTGTACAATATTACAAAATATCAAATTTCGCAACATGGGCCGAAAATGAGGTCCCTATAATACTTTTGTTTGTTATTTTTTCGTCATAATTAAACAAGGCAGCCGAAGCAGCTCATAGTGCCCGATAGCAATGAGTGCCGTTATTTCTCTCTACATACTTTCAAATTTTTATTATTATCTAGTTATTATGATTATTATTAAAAATAAAGATTAGCACTTAACGTAATAAAACAATCCAATAGAATGTTGACTGAAGCGCTAAGCGCTGTAGGACTGCAACTTACGCACTCGTCGCTTCGCCTCCAACGGCTTTTAAAGGCCCCGCAACTCAGATCGGCCCAGGGCCCCGCAACGGCTAGGGCCGGCCCTGTGATACTGCTTACTGCTTACAGTGGATGATATGGTTTTTTGCTGGATTTAAGAATTATGTTTGATATAGAATACAGCAAAACGATAATGAACAGTGAATCAAGACTTTATCTTCACTGCAGAAGCTTTACAAAATCCTAACCCAAAGGATCTAGACCAGGCTGAATCAAGCCAAGAATTAAGAATATAAAAGAAATCAGTTAATGGAGGTGGAATAAAACAAGATAGAAGAGTGAACTCAGCTTTAAAAAATCCTTTTATAAAATATTTATTCGATGAAATACTTCAGCCTGGGTTTTTCCAAATTTGTCTTGCCTTAAGACTCATTGTAGATTTGCCAATGTCCGTTACCTCTGGAGGACAACCTTCAGTAAGATGGCCCGAATAAAAAATAAGTTGATGGAAATAATTCAATCACTTATAATAATATTATAATATAGTACATGATTATGTTAAATGTTAAATAAATCAACTTTGATGACTTAATCAATGATTTTGCAATGGCTAAGGCCAGGAAAGCAATTATTTCGATATTTAGACCATAAGTTTCTTTTCTTTATTATATTATAAAGTTAGGTCAGATAGAATGTATTTTACGTGTTCTTTATCTGGAATCATATGATTACACATATGAGATTAATTTTAGCAAAATGCAATGAATATCATTGTATATTATGTTGTCATGTTAAGGTCGATGTAAAATAAAACTCTCTGTGCACAAATAGTATTCTGGTTTATACTAATTTTTATTATAAATTGTTTATCTTAGCCTTTACATTTCAACAACAGAATTAGTTGTTATGAATGAGTACAATAGTTATTTAAATAAGTATTATCGGAGCGTAGCACAGATATATGTTTCATTGATGCAAATTTTCACATTTGTAAAAAGTGATTAATATTCGACATGACAGCAAGGGCCCCCACCAGAAATTTTGCCCCAGGCCCCCAATCTCCTCGTAGCGGCCCTGGTCCCGACTCGAGTTTGCGCATAATGAGATCTAGTCCAGTAGGAATCTCTAGTTTACTTGTTGTTTGGAGAGAAGCCACTGAATATGACAGACTCAGTACTAGATATGGATGTTTTAATGACTCTAATTGAAGAACGATTAGTGTTGTGGGAGAACACTTTAGATATTTATAAATCATAAACAGAAAATACAGCTGCATGGAGGGAGACATGCGTGAGGTGACACTCTAGGTTTAATGGCGTTTTGAAGAAAAAATAACAATAATTTGCGCGGAAAAAATAAATATGGTAATTATCAGCATCTGCTTACAAAAAGAAAATGTTAGAAGTAAAGTAAAGTAAATTACACTATGACCTGCAAATATACTGTAACATTTCCCAATAAGAATAGATTGTGTTTGATTATATTAAATATTGAAAACATTTTAAAAGTGGTGGCCCTTCTATTGAAAAAAAGCGTCACTAGCCTTCCAATTTGAATCGGTTAGTAACAAAAAAATTACAGATGTCAAATGTAATGGTTTTCTGCTACAAAAGTGTGATTAGTTCGTTGTCACCCTCATGTTTTCAGGTGATCTCATAACAAATATTGCTTTAAAACATTTTTAATTTCGGTTAAAAATGAAAATCACTTGGGTCATATTTTTATTCATAGGATGAAAACATACTGTGGTTCATAATAACTCATACTGTGGTTAATAATAGAGAAACATGAATTTATATTCAAACAGCTGCAGATGGGTTGAAGTTTCTGTTTACTTTTAAGCAGCCAATCAACTAACTGTCATTAATTTTTGACCCAAATTGGTTTAAACATGCCTTATAAATATTATAAAATTATCAAAACACTCTTTTTTCGGGAACTGAGCTAATCACCTGAGTATTAAAATGAAAAGTATAACTATGTAGGGCCCATGTAAGTACTTTTCATTTTAACAAACTACATTGTAGGCCCAGATAATGTTTATTTTAATCAACAATCAATAAATAATATTACAAAAGTATATGAATATACACAGTTACATATTCACTTTCAGTATGGATTGCCATAAGCAATGTTTTGAATTTAAAATGAAAATTTAAGTTGTACTAGCAATTAATAAAAAGAAGATAGCAATTAATTTTTTGCTATCTGGAGGTCCCAAATTATATTACGAACAGCTGATGGTTTTATCACAACATGCTACAGATATAGTAAAATATAGTAAACTAATAAATTAGCAAAGGTAATAGAGTAACACTATCTCTTAAGGCCCGTACGACCACGGCACGGCGCGATTTGTCTAGCACTAGAGCAGGTCGTGTGGTCCACGGCTTCGGAAGCGCACTGCGGCAACACGAGAGGAAAATTTCCGCTCCGAATTCTCAATGCCGGATTCGAAGAGAAGTTTTTTCGGCGCCGCGCCGCGCTGTGCCTCCTCAGAGTTGGCGTCAGCCCATAAGATAACATAGAATGGATAATTTTCAAAATTCTTCCATGGCGTCGCGCTTCGCCGCACTGCGCCGCGCCTCCCGCTGAGTTGCATAGGTGGGCGTCAAGCTTTAAACTTACAAAATCAATTTACTTTTTGAAACTCAGAGATTAAATAAATTATAACTCACTCGTAATATGATAAACCTAGTAATTTTAGATAATGTTACAAATTAAAATAAGCTGTAATAATAAATATTTGTAAACTAAAACCCCCAGTTATCCAATGAATGGACTGACAACCCGGGCAAACTTAGGCCCGTTTATACAGAAGACGCCCTCTAGTTCGGCCACCTCGGGACCGGACCACTGGCCGGACTACGAAATGGCCGGACTATCCGAATGTACTGTCAAAATGTAAAATAACCCTATTAAATTCATGACCCATCTTAAAATTCAACAAAACGCGTTATTTAAACATGTTTACAGTGTTTAACTGCCAAAATAAATATTTTGACATCTCTATGTTGAACTGTGATTTTGTGTCACTCATACATAGGTACATTTTTACTGACACCATACTGAGGATATTAAGTGAACAGAAAAACTCATTACGTACTTTAAAAACACATAAGAAATATATTTGATCAAATTAATTTACACGTATTTCTTGAATCATAACCTATACATATTAAAAGAAATCTGTATTTTCTTTTGATATGCAAAACCTTTTTTACTCAGTTTTTTCCAAACTTCTATTTATGTTTTTCACCCATTTTAGAAAACATTTTTATCAAAGTAAATTCGCATACGTACAACTTACAATTACTCGCAACGTTCACTCCCGAAAACAGTCCTAATACTAAACAGCAAAAAAAAGCGCACACACGAAATCTCAGATCAAATCTTACTTAGTCCTTTGATTTAAAGGATAACAATATAGTTTGTTAGTTGAGGTCAAGTGTGTCCATCAATTACAAGCTCGCCCGTAAACTAAACTGACATAAATAGTTTACTTCTACAGCCGGGAACTTAAACATTCAGGATAAATCCTATCGAAGATCATTCCCCCGCGGTGCGGCTTGGATATATGACGGATATGAGTCACCCTCCTAGGACCGGCCGATCCAACCGGAGCCGAACTAGAGGACGTCTACTGTACTAAAACACCGGCGCGGCGACCCACAAACCTGAGACACTGGTGACCAAGGACACCCACTTAGCATTGATCATATGAGAGTGTCCCGCTTGCATTATACTGGGACACTGGTGTCTGAGACCCAAAAAAATGTCTGGAGAGTGAAGAGTGTAAAGTCAGTGTCTTCCCCTCAGACAAAGCTGGGATATTCGTAAGACACAAATTGGGCGCTTATCGGAGCTGATCGTAGCATTGAATCAAATGAGAGTGTCCCGCGAGCAATTAGGCCGGGTTCACTCTGGACACTTTCAGAATCCCGTGGCGGCCACAGTTCTAGGAATAAGGAGGGCAGGAAGTCAAAATCGCGCGGGATCACCCTGTACTGGTTCACATTACAGTGGCCCAAATCTTGTGTCTCGTCGCGAGTCGCCCGGTCAGCCCCGGGCCAGTCTGGAAAAATGATCAGTTTTCCAAAACCCGTTTGAAAAATAATCATTTCCTCCTCAAGATATGATGCACTTTTCGTAACTTGATTTCACCGGCCAAAAATTACCATTCTCTTAAAACAAAGTACCGAAACCGTTTACCGGAAACATCTACATGAAGACGTCGTACGGCACCTGTGTGTAACCCGCCTTAGACTGGTTTCATGGGTGATAAGCTCGTGCACAGTTATTGGATTTAAATTAAAAGTCCTGGTTGGAGAGAAACTACTTATGCTCCCTATGCAATCTTCAAAAAAATGAAACTGTTTGTTATTCGATTTCGGAGTGTCCTGTTTTGGAAACCATCAGGAGAAATTGACTGGATGAAAATAATTTCAATTATTTTTCAGCCAACCCGTTAGACGGCCAAGTGCCATTGTTGTGCACGCTTAGGTTCAGGTTTCCTGCGTGAAACTTTTGTTGTCTTAGTTTTTTTAAGAAAATGAAGCGATTTTCATTTCATTAATTTAGTTTCTTTCGTACGTGTGTGGGTATGACGAGAAAAAAATAAAAGAGTTATCAGCCCCCATGTTTACCTAAAGGGCTTTACTTAACTTAAATCTTGAGTTGAGATATCTCGAAATAAAAAGAATCAAATAAAATTTCTGATTAATAGTCTTGTGTTTAATTTTCATCTCTTCCACAAGCAATAAAATGTTTTCTTTTCAAGAACAGATACATATCCGTGATATGTTTCCCTTTACTTCTATATAAACACTAAAACTCTGACCCCACGCAGGAATATTACTGCATTTATTTATTTTATGAATGATATTGATATTAGATGATATTGTATACATTGATATATTATATTAAACAAATATAGTGTAACAGCTTCAATTGAGCAATAAAAATGAAGTAGAGTATTTTAAATTTTTTTAGAGTATACACAATTTTTAAGAAGGCCTCCCTAGACGCGAGGCCCTCTCTCTCTGTGTCCACCCCCCCCCCCCCCACAATAAAACAACACTGCCGGGAGATTCGGAAGGAATCAAGGAATCTGTTTAAATTCCCAGCAAATACGCGACGGAGGGTCTGCGGGGACGAGACAATACAAACAATAAAAACAATAAAACAACACTACCACAATAAAACAACACTGCCACAATAAAAACAACACTGCCGGGAGATTCGGAAGGAATCAAGGAATCTGTTTAAATTCCAGCAAATACGCAACGGAGGGTTTGCGGGGACGAGGAGGGGGTTTCCGCAGCGTTGCCGGATCGTGGCCGCCGTTTGGGGGTAATATCTATAGGATATATTCAGGTGGCCGCTAGTTTAAGTCTATTTTCTGTAGACCATATACGGGCGCGAAATATGCGAATGTGACTGCGGCGCTTCAAGCGGAAAAATGGTAAACTAACCGCCACATATGGTCATTTGGCCGCCACATAAAATTTGTTTTTCTTTTAGTTTTTTGTCATAAACGATCAAGAAACAAGGGTTTGGCGATTTGGCGGCCATATACGACCGCCAATTAGGACCGGCCGCCAAATCAAATGCAGATCCGTCCATGTATGGCCGCCACATGGGACCCGATTTTTACATATATATATATATATATATATATATAAATTCGAACGAATAGTGTTTTTTGCTTCTGGGGGCCCCAAAATGAAAAGTTAACATGGTCTCGGGCTTAGGTCTTACCATGAGACCTAGGGTAATAGCTTATTCCTTTAAGGAAATTCGCTAAAAATAAAGTGATTTCAAAATGACATCATTGATGTCATCTTGACATCAATTTGACGTCATTTGACATTTTGTGCTATATGCGATGCAACCTTCATTGATTATCAATAAATTACTTATACTGATCAATAGTGATAAATTAATTACTTATCACTAATAAGTCAAACCACAAGGTACTTATTACAAGGTACCTTTAGGAAGGTATTTCCACTATTCAGCACTCTGTGAAGTTAGATTAAGTTAGTAGGCCTACAAATCAATTGCAAATACATATCACTAGCTAAATTTAGGTTTAAGATTTCATGTTGTTAGTTTTAAGACAACAGTGTGACAAATCTTCAGCCAAGGCAGGTTTTTTTACATTTATTTTTCCTCAAGATGATATAAATAAATAAATTATACTATATTTGTAACAGGCGAATGAGCTACTATAAACATAAAATGTTCTTCTTCTCGTTTTAGTTCTGTACAGCTTGCAAACCTTCATCTTCAATTCACATGTTTTCCTTATGGAGAATATTGAATTCAAGCTCATCTTTGGATGTATTAAAATTCACTGAGTAAGTTATATACCCCCGTTGCAACAGACCTGCATACTCAGCGAATTTCAAATGCAAAACAATATATTTTAATCTAACATAGCGAGATTTGACATGTTTTAGTAAGCTCCATAAGATTAACATGGGGAATGAGTATGCAGGTTTGCTGCTACAGGTATGTTTATACTGGTTGGTTTTAATTCAATATTAATAGATCTGAACTAGAAGAAGCCATTTACCAAGTTTTATCAAGATATGTTGAGAAATAAACGAGACATAGAATTTTACTTATTTCCCATAAGGTTAACATTGGGACAACATACTGGGTCTACCACTTTCAATATCTCGGTAACCAATGGACATAGAGCAGTGATTCAAAATACTAAATTGTTTGTTTTTTTGAGCTGAATTCAATGGTGCCAACAAAAATTTGATAAATTTTATTTTTCTATGTAAAAAGCTCAAAAAACCCATTTATGAGGGGGTTTATCCCTCTTTACCCCCCTTCCGGTGGTCCGATCGGGCTGGTTCACGAACTCGTCCAATCGATTACCACTTTACATGTCTGTACCAAATTTCATCAAGATCAGACCATTTTTATGGCCGCTATCGTGCTAACAGACACACACACACATATATAAATTCAAACGAATGGTGTTTTTTGCTTCTGGGGGTTGCAAAACAAAAAGTTATCGTGGTCTGGGGCTTAGGTCTTACTATGAGACCTATGGTAATAGCTTCTTCCCTATAGGGGAAATTCGCTAATACATGCCTGCTGCAATGGGGGGATATGTCTTTGGCTAAAGCTTAGTTGTATCAGGACAAAGTTTTCTTTGAGTCCTGGAATTCACCTTAAATCTTTATAAGTGAATAATATTAAAACTCTTAAGAGTGTAGGCCAGCTTAGGGGCTAACCTATGTAGTTTCCTTTTTTTTAAATCAGTCTACGAACAGAATGGATTCCAAGGCAAGAGCAATTTTGCCTTGAATGGTATTTTCTTAAGAGCGCTCACAGATCAGCACAGACTATTATCTGATTCATTCTGTCAGGATTATTAATAATTAATAGCTCTGTGGATAATCAGCTGTGTTCAGACTCGGTCCTATGCAAAATTTTCTCAGGATCTTGCTTAGGATCGATCTTATGGTTTCTTATCAACATCACACTTACATCATATTACCATGAAGATGCTGGCCACATCAGATAACAATACACACCCGATTTTTCTTTAGTAGATTAGATTGAAATGTAACTCATTTCAGGTGTACAGAGCCGGAACTGGTCCATGACATAGCCGAATGCATTGCCAGAGACATCGCTCCTCACCTGGATGTGTCAGCAGTGAAAAGCATAGCATAGAGTAGGATTCACTTGAAGAACTGTCTCAGCTTGTCGTTCCCTTAGGCAGTTAGTTACCTTTCTCCAGTTCTATGAGGTTCGTTGAGCTTATTTTCAACTTTTAATTATTAGGCTATAGTAGAATTAATTGACAACAACATGAGAGAGGGGCAGCACAAAGCATGATGGGACTGGTCCATTCCTCACCAGGTTATAAATCACATCATGTAAAAAAAACTGTTTTCATTCCTAGTGTAGGAGAGTGCCATCTGTCTGGCAACAGCGATATGTCCTTTCTCACCCTTTCTTGTCCTATTAATCTGATCACAGTTAAAAATACTACCTAGAGTAGTGGTTCCCTAACTTTTTGTGCTTTAGTTAGGGTTGCCATAATTTTGTTTGTTCATTATTAAAGAGCCTCGAGAACTGACATTTACAACAAAAGATATTAACAAACATCTCTTATTTAGATACAATTAAAATCGACATGCAATATTTTAAACTTAGCTGGGTGAATGTTAGAGTGCACAGGGGTAATCATATCTTAACTCAGTTTAGGAAAAAAGTGTTTTTATTGATTAAACTCTTTTTATTTATCTGGAAAATCATGAAAGTAAACAAAGTAAAATATAATGTACACCGTTATATTTTACACACTAATACTTATGCCAACAAAACAACACAACTTCATGTTTATTTAATGGAGAAAAACACTCATAAAACAAACAAATAAATGACTAGAGAAATAACTAGAGGTAGAAAATAATAGAGGTACAAAAATAACTACCTAAATATGATTGATAAAGGCCAGTCAGCTATTCAATAGTTGACCTAGGAATGAACAACATATCTTCCATTAAAGTTTTGTGTTCAGATTGTGGGAAATTTGCTAATAAAGCGAATAAAGGTAAAAAAAAATTTACTAAGAAAATTTACAATATTTGACTTTACAGAAAAAATCCAATCATTACATCCTACACCTCTTCAAATGCAAGCTAGCATTTAGCTTATGTCAGATACTACAGTTTGTTTTGCCAGCATAGATCTGTGATGTCGGTGAAAAAATTGAAGACGAATCTCGTACTTTGTCACAATTTCTGCGAACCACACCCTGGCCTGTGGATCTTGGTGTTGGCGTTTTATGCTGACTCGTTCTATGAATAGAGAAACATGTTTTTTTCCCAAAATAAATAAATTTGTGCACTTGAGGATGGCTATCTCTTTACCTGTTACCTACAAACTGATCGGAAAAAGGGCTTTGTTTTTGTAAAGGTTATGTAAAACAGCCAACACAATGGAACTATATTAGTGGCTGTTCTTTAATGTATGTTATAAGATGTCATTCAGTGATGCTATTGTCTGGAAGTGTAGTATGTTTCAATCTTTTAACTTTTTCACTCTCTATCACTCTCTTGCATACCATCAGTGGTACACGTACCACCAGATGAGAAACTCTAATCTAGACAGTAGATTCGCAAATATTTCTTGGCTCCATCTACTTAAAATGACCAATTCACTAACAAGTAAGACATTACAGTCATTACACAATTAATAGGGGAAATATGATTTGACAGTAATTTATTATTCAACATCAACTATTTAGTAAAATTGAACATTCATTATTGTAATAATTTTGCAGGAGTAAGTTGTGAACCTCGGTCATTAGAAGAAACAAAGTTTCTTTAGGATCCCAACAGGTTTGACTCAGTGTTACAAGCTATTGAACATGAGAAATCTTGAAGTGGCCCAGTTGGTCTTCAGCAATTCTGTAATAGCGTTAAAGGTAAATTAAAACACCCTCTTGCAACATCTCTTGTTTATGGCGAGAAAAAAATAATTACTTTTATAACTAGGCCCAGTGAAATAGGCCCAGCCAGTAGTGCTTTTTCAGTTCCTATTTTGTAATGTAAATGTAAATAATTAAAGGTATTAAAGGCATATAATTAATAATGAGGATAGAATCGTTTTATTTATCCCTTGATTTCAGGAATATGTATGATTATAGGTATCTATTTAATAATAAGTACCTAGGCTATAATTAAATTTTGCTTGATGACGAATTTGTTTGTAAAAAAAGGTGTTTAGTCTGTTATCTGTTCATTACTGTGTATATTTGATTTTAACTAAAATAATAATGCATATTCACAAGTGGATTATGTTTTAGTTTTTTTCAGGGAGATAGATTGTATAAAAGTGCACATTTCCAAACGTTATGGAACAAATCCCAAGAGGTTTAGGGATCCTTTAAGGGGCCGGTCTACCTCAGCTGGGATTTCTCAGTACGATGTTGCTTCCTGCTGCTAGGAGCGCTAAACAGGTCCACGCCACAGTCGCTGAGTGTCCAGCCCCCGAGAGAGGGGCGGCTCGTGGAGGGAGGGGTAAATTAGCAAGATGGCGGCTGTGAGCTCCTCGCGCTGGCGTTCGGCTACGCCCGCACGCACACTCCCTGCCGGTCCCTGCTGGAGCTTCTAACCGCGCGGGCCTAAACCCCACGTTCCTACAAAATGTAGCGGCAATGGATTTTATTCTCATTTACTCGGGTTTACACCTACAAGTTATTTATTTTATCTATATTAATAAAGTAGGCTGATAATTAATGATAATGATAAAATAATTCATAACGCTCTCTAAATTTATTCCTACAATACCCAAAAAATTTATCAAACAATCTTATTCAGTCGAAGGATGTAATTTCTGGAAACATTAATACATTTAATGAACATGGGCTTAACAGAGAGATTTTTATCTTTATTTATTGTAGCCAATCCCGTACTTAAAGTAACAATTGCTCATGAATTACTTACCAAGTTTTTCATATCGCTTTTGTCTCGTTTTGATAACACAATGATTTTCAAATTTTTCTCATAATTTGACAATTCTTTTCGACAAATAAAGGGTTTTAGGAGGGAGTATACAAATTGAAAAATACAGTAAAAAACTTTTTATTTTAATTGAAATAATTCAAAATGAAAATAAAGGGAACCAAATAATTTTTATTTCAATTTGTGGTGCCTAAAATCTGTCCCTGATCTGGAGTCCTCGAGGAAACCTTGGATCGACCACTTCAGGCAAAATGCATTTGAAATAAAAGTCCTTTAAAAGGTCGTTCCATATGGTTTGCCCAAAACTGGTCATCCCTTACAATTTTCTCTACTGACAACCCTTTTGGCGTCCACAATATGAATAAACAATAATTTTTATTTGCTATGTGCAGCAGCCCTTAAATCTGATAAAAAAACTGTGGTTTCTTTTCCCAGTTTCCAGTCCCAGTTTTGGGTTCTCGGTCTGAATTTTATAATCAGATTTGAGTTCAGATTAAAAAGAACAATATAGCATGTTGAATCATTACTACCCTCTACATCAAAAGGTTACTAAGATATTTGGTTGGCTAAATGCACTTGCCGACATTGTCTTTTATTTCTCCCTTAACTATTAACCCTTCCCCTTTACTATTCCGTTTTAATAATTACTAGATAACACGTAGCTCGAAATCGAGCAAAAATCATTTAGTAAAAGAATGAAGAAAAACTAGCCTACTTATATAATTTTAAAGTTTAATCAAAGGGCTAAATTAATTAACAAAATTATGGCTTTACTACTGAAACTTTTAAAGTTTATTTGATCTACCGCAGGAGTTTCCGGTAAACGTAAACGATTTTTTTTTTTGGGACACCTTCATTTCCCCATGTCCCATGTTTCTGTAATGTATATTTTAATATCGGCAAAAGATCAAGTTCTGCTTACAGCAACATACGGCTGACCGAGAGCAAACACTGGCGCCGTGAGCAATGACTTCCTTTGTTTAGGGATTGACACTGCACCTTATTGATAATTATCGCCAAAACAGATATGTAGGTTCCCAGCCGTCTTTATAGGGAACCTTTCCTTTGTGGCAAAAACGCGTAAATGATGCATTATCTCTTCCAGTCTTTTAGTTTCTTGAAATGCAACACACCACAATGAAAACATTTTTTGTTCATTGGTCTGAGGTTGGAAGGAGCATCAAATGTTTCATCGGAAGGGTGATGCCAGCGGTGGCGATCATGTTCTTCCTGACTCCTCCGACCGCTCATTGTTGGTCTTCATCTAATCGGTGGCATTATAAATGCACCAAATCCAAAAAAAGATTGGCTAAGGTTAATATAACTTCAAAAACACTATGAGATATCGTAAACTACATTGTAAAACTGGTAACTGCAATGTTTAAGACCTATAAAAACTTCATAACATAACCTAAATTACATAATAAATCTTTCACAAAAGAAAACTGTTGAAAACAAAGGCAAAGTAGCTGTAAAATTAAAAACTCTTTTCGAAAACTTAATTATAAGTGCTGCAATCCATGGTTTACCTGTAGAACTATTTCACAGCTAGACCATATGTTCAGTTTGTAAACAAAGTGAACTGAGCTTGCTCAAATGTCGATGAGTAGCGCCACTGTTCCGAAACTTACAGCCCTTTACTGTACTTTAGTGACGCCCTTTTTTAAAATTCTGAGGCTTGTTGTCAAATCTAGATAAAAATCCCTTTAATTTGACACCTCAAACGTTAAAATCCGCTCAGCCGTTATTGCGGTTGGACTGTGAAAAAAAACCGCTTGCGTATTAATATATAGATACTTATTTCATCCTAACAAATAAAATTATAGATTGCCGAAAAGGGCTACAGTTTCCACGACTGTCTTTTGTAACAGAAAGTAATTCTTACAGTATTTTCCTTAGCACTCTGTTAATATAACTTTACATTGATATATCGATGATAACGTTGCCAATGAAAATGTGAATATAATATTGACATTGGGACGTTACCTAAGTTTTTATGTTACTTTATCAACAACTGGATAGTATAATACTAGTAGATATACCCGCGGCTTCGCTCGCTGAAAGGATAAAAAAATTAATGTTTGGTTCATTTATACGTCATTTGTAATGCACAACTTTTACAAATTTCCAAATAGACTAACGATTTCAATAATTTTATCTGAACTATACATTTTTAAGCGCTTGATTACAAACTTAAGGTTGCATCTCCATCACAAATGGACATGAGAATATGGTACATTTTCTTGATGAATTTTCCTTTTTCGCTCAAATGTTAAGAATTGGCTACCATGTGCTCACATAATCAAATTTTTCAGTTTAGCCTTAAGAATACTGACATGTCCTAGTTAATCTATAATTTAACCTATAAAATTGTGTTTCATATAGTTTGAATAAAAAAGTATCAACTTCAGGGATTTAAACTCAGAACTTTCATTGCACCGCCCTTTGCCCTAAAACCTGTCGGGAAATTTGGCATAAAAGAATAAGAGGCATGTGATGTATGACTGATGTAAATACCACAAATTTAAAGGCTGCAAATTTAAATACTGCAATAGGAGGACTCTATAGACCTAACATCAGAATTTAGTATGTTTATTAATATACCAAAAACTGTTAGAAAGTATATAAAGCTAATGTGAAGGCCAAAAAATGAAGTCATCTAATTCTCCAATTTTTTCAATCATATTGGAGATTGAATTACGGTTGTAACAGCTTGAAGCGAAAATCTTCGGTACAAATAGTATATTTGATTGAACACAGCCTAAATCGTTCTCAGCCAACACGTAATCCTCCTAAAATTTAGTTCAGAAAAACCCGGATTCTATAAAAAATAAAGGAATGATATGTCCATTCAGTCTCAAAACTTTAGTTTGATTAGGCCTACTTCAGGTGATCCGTAAAAAGCGAGTAGCGTAGGTTTGTGCTATCTGAAAAATATTTAATATAAGATAAGCGTGTTGTACAATTTATTATTTTAGGAAATGGAATTCCTATTTTTTATCTCTTCAAAATATTCTAGAGAACGTCTATTGATATTTGTTAATCATAGCTCTAAAAACTAATAAGGCCGCTATTAAAATTTTTGAATTTATCTATTTTTAGCCTTTCAAGAGGTAGCATTTAAAAATCATTCATTAGTATGCATCTAGAGCCTATAAAGAATATTTGAGCCAAGATTCATGGCCCATGGCCCAAAGCCCTACATTGTTTTAGAAAATAAGCTTTGAAAACTAAAAATGGCCGCCATTTTGAATTTTATAATATACCCTATTTTAGCCTTTTGAGATAAAATATCTTAAAATTCTTTCTTAGTACGCATCTAGAGCCTTTATAGAATGTTTGTGCCAAGTTTCATAGCCCAAAGCCTTGTAGTTTTTGAGAAACTGTGATCTCATCTAGAGCCTTTATAGAATGTTTGTGCCACTTTTCATAGCCCAAAGCCTTGTAGTTTTTGAGAAACTGTGATCAGTGAGTCAGTCAGTCAACCGTTTTTGGCTTATATATATATAGATGTAATCAATAACATGAGAAATTTATTGTAAAGTAAATGTATATTTAATATATTTATTGTTTGGGGATGTCTTGGGGATGGACATAATCGTCCACACTGACTACATATTATGAACCTGCGGGGATCGCGACAGGCCAGCAGGCGACGGAGGCAGGAGAGGGGTGAGAGAGCGGAAGAGGAGAGGTTGCCGCCGTGGTCGCGAGGAAGCGCCACTGAACATTCTCGTGGCGAACTCATGCAGACCTTTGCAGTCTCAACGATTACACACTTATCCGTGGACTTTTTATAAATCTGAAAGTAGATTCTGACTCCCAAAGTTCTGTCGACCCCTTGCATTTTCATTTTGTTTATATTTTTTATATTAATGTAAAAAAGCTTTAAAAAGTGCTTAATTTGAAATTTTTACCAGTCAACTGCAAAATTATTTGAATTACTATTTAATTATTTTTTAAACAAAGGGATGCACAAAGGTTTCACGGATTTAATGACACCAAAATAATGAAAATCGGTCAAAAATTAAGCCAACAATAGCTGAGATTCAAAACCCTTGCATTTGCACGCGGCGAACAGGTAGAGCGCACCCTTAAAGGAGCACTTAAAATGGATTATTTTCAGGCAATATTAACATGATCACATAATATAGAGATAGGCCTATATGTTTTTTATTAAATTTTATATTTCTGTAATATTGTTGGAAAAATTACACCTCTGCTATTGATTTGGGTTTTTGTATGTTTGGTTGAAGTACAGTAATTAAAATTTTTGTTTTAATTTTGTGAAGTTGTATTTTTTCTGACATTTGAGGCGGGTTCCAATTGAAATTTTTTAATTAGACAATTGTTATTTACTTATTATAAAATAATTATTAAAAAAATTAAGTCTACTGATGCACATTACACTGATGACTACTAGAACCAGCTTTCTTTAAAATATTTTAAGACTGACAAACTTGAATATATCAAGACCAGTGGCGCACCTAGAATCTTCCTTAAGGGTATAACCATTGACTTTGAATGTATAAGTCTTTAACGGAGAAACCATATATGAAGTTTTACCAAGATATGTCAAAAAATAAGGAAGATACAGCTATAATTTTATTTCCCATAAGGATAACATGGGGAATGAGTATGCAGGTTTGCTGCAACACAAATGGAAATTTTGGTGATTTTAGACTAAAATACATTAGATCTCATTTAAATGAAGCCACGAACCAAGTTTTATTAAGATATGTTGAGAAATAAGCAAGATATAGAATTTTACTTATTTCCCCATAAGGTTAACATTGGGACAACGTACTGTGTTTACCACTCATAATATCTCGGTAACGGATGGACATAGAGCAATGATTTAAGATACTAAATTGTTTGGTTTTTTGAGCTGAATTCAATGGTGCTAACTAAAAATTGGATTGATTTTATTTTTATTAACATATGTAAAAAATACCCCCGTTGCAGCAGACCTGCATACTCAGCGAATTTCAAATGCAAAACAACATATTTCGATCCAACGTAGCGAGATTTGACATGTTTTTGTAAGCCCCATAAGAATAACATGGGGAATGAGTATGCAGGTTTGCTGCTACGGGTATATTAAAACTGGGTGGTTTTAATTCAATATTTAGTAGATCTGACCTAGAAGAAGCCATTTACCAAGTTTTACCAAGATATGTTGAGAAATAAGCGAGATATAGAATTTTTCTTATTTTCCCATAAGGTTAACATTGGGACAACGTACTGTGTTTACCACTTTCAATATCTCGGTAACCAATGGACATAGAGAAGTGATTCAAAATACTAAATTGTTTGTTTTTTTGAGCTGAATTCAATGGTGCTAACAAAAATTTGATAATTTTTATTTTTATATGTAAACAACTCAAAAAACCCATTTTTGGGGGGTTTACCCCCCTTTACCCCCCCTTCCGGTAGTCCGATCGGGCTGGTTTACAAACTCGTTTGAATAATTACTACTTTACATGTCCATGCCAAATTTCATTAAGATCGGACCATTTTTACGCGAGTTATCGTGCTTAAAGACACATATATATATATATATATATATATATCAATAAAGTTAAATGTATAAGGGCTACTAATATTATTATTTTTAACATTTCAGAACACAGTACCCTGTTTTAAAATTATTTAATTAGACCAACATGTTTCGAAGCTTTAGCCCATGGTCACGGTCTTTAAATTATCTAACCTTATATAAACATATTTATATAGAGTTTTTATAAACACATTGCCAAATAAATTCGTCAGCTGTTTTCAGATAGACTTGATTACTTTTATCTTTGGGTTCTGGATGTTATAATTTTTTCATATATTAAATTCTTTTTGTTTACTTGCATTTTGTTGATTATATTCTTTGGATCTTTTTTATTATGATGGTAGATATGGAATTCTTCTTTGATATCTAGTTTTCTGCCTTTTATTCCATATTCTAAAATTTCTAAGTCTTCTTCTATGGTTTTAAATTCGTGTTTCTTTATCAGCATATGCTCGGCTACGTTTGATTTCATGCTTGTCATATTTTTGGATCTATAGGCCTGGATATGTTCTTTATATCTACTGCTAAACGATCTTCCGGTTTGACCTATATAATAGCTGTCACATTCTGAGCACTTGATTTTATATATCCCTGATTGGTTAAAGTTTCTTTTCGAAGGATCGTTTCTTTTAGTTTTATTTATTTTCTTGTTTAATATATCCAGAATGTTGTTTTTGGTCTTGTAGCTGATTGCATAGTTAGATTTGTGGAAGGTTTTGCGGATTGCTTTATTGAATGTCGTGTTGTATGGCATGCAGATGAATTCTTTTGGGATATTTTCCCCTTCATTTTCTTTTTCCTTTTGTTTCTTAATTTTATGTCTTATCATATTATCTATTATTTTTGGTTTATATCCATTTTTTATAGCAAGATATTTTATGATATTTTTTCTTTATTGAAATTTTTGGGTGTCATTGGAATGTTGAGCAATCTGTGGATCATGGTGTGAAATGTATTCATTTTTTGTTGCCAAGGGTGGTTGGAGTTTGCAGGAATTATGTTATTGGTTGTGGTTTGTTCTCTATAAATTTCAAACGCGTGTTTATTATTTTGTTTTGATATAGTAATATCAAGAAAATTGATTTGCTTTGGTTGGATTTCTTCAGAGAATTGTATTTTACTACATAATGAATTAATATAATTTAATAAATCTTTTGCTTCTGATTTATTCCCCTCAAAAATACAGATGACATCGTCCACATAGCGGAACCAATATATTATTTTATTTCTGAAGGGATTGATATCGTTAATAATTTGTTTTGATTCTAATTCGTTCATGTAGATATCTGCAAGGAGGCCTGAAAGAGGAGACCCCATTGCTAGACCGTCTTTTATGTCATACAAATCACATCACTATATTCAAAAAGACGGTCTAGCAATGGGGTCTCCTCTTTCAGGCCTCCTTGCAGATATCTACATGAACGAATTAGAATCAAAACAAATTATTAACGAAATCAATCCCTTCAGAAATAAAATAATATATTGGTTCCGCTATGTGGACGATGTCATCTGTATTTTTGAGGGGAATAAATCAGAAGCAAAAGATTTATTAAATTATATTAATTCATTATGTAGTAAAATACAATTCTCTGAAGAAATCCAACCAAAGCAAATCAATTTTCTTGATATTACTATATCAAAACAAAATAATAAACACGCGTTTGAAATTTATTGAAAACAAACCACAACCAATAACATAATTCCTGCAAACTCCAACCACCCTTGGCAACAAAAAATGAATACATTTCACACCATGATCCACAGATTGCTCAACATTCCAATGACACCCAAAAATTTCAATAAAGAAAAAAATATCATAAAATATCTTGCTATAAAAAATGGATATAAACCAAAAATAATAGATAATATGATAAGACATAAAATTAAGAAACAAAAGGAAAAAGAAAATGAAGGGGAAAATATCCCAAAAGAATTCATCTGCATGTCATACAACACGACATTCAATAAAGCAATCCGCAAAACCTTCCACAAATCTAACTATGCAATCAGCTACAAGACCAAAAACAACATTCTGGATATATTAAACAAGAAAATAAATAAAACTAAAAGAAACGATCCTTCGAAAAGAAACTTTAACCAATCAGGGATATATAAAATCAAGTGCTCAGAATGTGACAGCTATTATATAGGTCAAACCGGAAGATCGTTTAGCAGTAGATATAAAGAACATATCCAGGCCTATAGATCCAAAAATATGACAAGCATGAAATCAAACGTAGCCGAGCATATGCTGATAAAGAAACACGAATTTAAAACCATAGAAGAAGACTTAGAAATTTTAGAATATGGAATAAAAGGCAGAAAACTAGATATCAAAGAAGAATTCCATATCTACCATCATAATAAAAAAGATCCAAAGAATATAATCAACAAAATGCAAGTAAACAAAAAGAATTTAATATATGAAAAAATTATAACATCCAGAACCCAAAGATAAAAGTAATCAAGTCTATCTGAAAACAGCTGACGAATTTATTTGGCAATGTGTTTATAAAAACTCTATATAAATATGTTTATATAAGGTTAGATAATTTAATGACCGTGACCATGGGCTAAAGCTTCGAAACATGTTGGTCTAATTAAATAATTTTAAAACAGGGTACTGTGTTCTGAAATGTTAAAAATAATATATATATATATATTTATGAAAATGGACGAATAGTGTTTTTGGCATCTGGGGACCTCAAAAAGAAAAGTTATGATGGTCTCGGGCTTAGGTCTTACCATGAGACCTACGGTAACAGCTTCTTTCCTATAGGGGAAATTTGCTAAAAGAGGATAGTGAATTTTATTTTCTTCCCATAAGAATAACATGGGAACAATGTATGATGGTTTGCTGCCACGGAAATCCAAAAATGGGGAATTTTAGGCCATAATCAATTAGACCTCAACTAGTTGAACCCATATGCCAAGTTTTATCAAGGTATGTTCAGAAAAAAGCGAGATATACAATTTAATTTATTTCGCATAAGGTTAACATTGGAACAACATACTGAGTTTATCTCCCTCAATATCTCGGGAACGAATGGACATAGAGCAATGATTAAACATACCAAATTGTTTGTTTTTTCAAGCTGAATTCAATGGTGTAAACTTAAATTAGATTTTCTAAAGCTTTAAACATGAAAATTCCATAAAACCCATTTTTTGGGGGTAAAACCCCCTACTACCCCCCTTATAATAATCCGAATGAGCTAGTTTTCGAGATTATGTAAGTGTCTATCACTTTTCACGTTCGTGCCGAATTTTTTCAAAGACTGGATAATTTTTACGGGCGTAAAATAAGTTTTTTTCCCAAAAAATTGAAAAATTTCCAAAAAATTGCCCTTTTTAGTGAAAAATTATATATATCTCAGGTATTTTGATATAAATCGTTTTAGTTACATGCCAAGACCTCCCAAAAAAAATTTCATCGAAATCGGTTAGTTATGATGGGGTACAGACGCATTAAAAAAAATCCAAAATTCGAAACATGAAATTTTCAATCTTGTCCACCTTGGGTAAAGCCCCCAAAAATTTTGTCCACCTCAGCGGTTTTAGGTCCCTGAATACCTGAGGAATGAAATGCCGCTTATTATATTTGTGCACCTTATGAAGTAAAATTTGACATTTTTTTGGATTTTCAAGTTTGTCCACCTGGGTTAAAGCTCCCAAAATTTTTGTCCACCTAGGTGTTTTTGTGATCCCCTCAACTTTTCCCACGACATGGTATGTGTCAAATCCGTGCACCTTATGACGTAAATTTTGACCTTTTTTCGAATTTTTGAGTTTGTCCACCTTGGAGAAAGCCCCCAGATTGAGGGCTAACAAACCCACTTTTGAAACCCCCCAGGATGCCTCTTCAAAACGGCATAGCTTTTACATGTGTACCTTGTGACGTAATTTTCGACCTCCCAGCTCCCGGTCTAGCCCTTTACATAAACAAAAATGTAGGACATTCACTTGTCTCAAACTTACTTGTCCTTTACCCTCTATCAGTAAAGAAGTTTACAAGCAATTCCTTTTTCAACCACTCATCGTTTGCATTTTCTACCATTGAATGTTTTGTAAATATTGCATTTCAACCGTCGGCATTGTTTACCCGTGGTTAGTGAGAATATTTGTAACTTTATTTCACTACTATTATAAAACAAAGCTATTAGCGTGGAATTATAACTACGGAAGACATGTGTTGCAAAACGTCAGTTATAGTTGCAAATATTGCACTATCAAAAACACCAGAGCAAATGAACTACTATGCAATGTTCGAATGGTTCAGAAGATCGCTGGGAAACAATTTTGATTTTTCATTAAATAAATTATGCTAGCCAAAAATACATTTGATAAAGCTTTCAACACAATAAAGTAAATATAATGCTGCAAATTAAAATTATTTGCTGGTAAAGAGGTTTCCATTATTTAGTAACCTGAGGCTTTTTAGCGAATTTCCCCTATAGGGAAGAAGCTATTACCGTAGATCTCATGGTAAGACCTAAGCCCTAGACCATGATAACCTTTCGTTTTGGGGCCTCCAGAAGCAAAAAACACCATTCGTTCAAATTTTTAGATATATGTGTGTAAGCACGATAGCGCTCGCAAAAATGGTCCGATTGGAATAAAATTTGGCACAGGGGTGTAAAGAAGTAATTATTCGGATGAGTTTGTAAACCAGCCCGATCGGACCATCGGAAGGGGGGGGGGGGGGTAAAGGGGGATAAACCCCCAAAAATGGGTTTTTTGAGGTTTTTACATAGAAAAATAAAATTAATCAAATTTTTGTTGGCACCATTGCATTCGCCTCCTAAAAACAAACAATTTAGTATTCTGAATCATTGCTCTATGTCCATTAGTTACAGAGATATTGAAAGTGGTAAACACAGTACGTTGTCTCAATGTTAACCTTATGGGAAATAAGTAAAATTCTATACTTCGCTTATTTCTCAACATATCTTAATAAAACTTGGTTTGTGGCTTCATCTAGATGAGGTTTAATGTATTTTAGTCTAAAATCACGAAATTTCCATTTTTGTGGCAGCAAACCCGCATACTCATTCCCCATGTTATCCTTACTGGCAATAAAAAGAATTCGATATCTTTATTATTTCTAAGTATATTTTGATAAAACTTGGTATTTGGCTTCTTCTAGATAAGATCTGCTAAATATTAAAATTAAACCACCTAGTTTAAACATGCCTGTAGCAGCAAACCTGCATATTCATTCCCCATGTTATTCTTATGGAGATTAGGAAAACATGCCATGTCTCACTACATTGGTTGGAAGTATTTTTTGGCATTTGAAATTCGCTGAGTATGCAGGTCTGCTGCAACGGGGGTATTTTAATAATGCCATAACTTTATTTTTTAGAATTTAAGATGTCATGTATTTCATACAAGGTGCAGTCAAAAAGTTCCCGGAATGAATTTTTGTAGACTTTAGCGGGATCGCCAGCGGGAAATTTTTGTTGCAGTAGTTGGTACTATTCCTAGGGAGGGCATATAGGTAGTGGGGGTATAGCTGACTTGCCGTAGTGCAGCATTGGAAAGCGCTGTTCGCATTTCTGCAAGACTGCATCGACGATTTTTGAAAAATGGCATTTCATGAACAGCGTGCGAACATAAAGTTCTAGTTTTACTTAAAAATCACCTAGTGAGACTCTTGAGTTGTTAATTTAAGCTTATGGAGAAGAGGCAATGAAGAAAAGTCAAGTTTATGAGTGTCACAAGCGGTTCCGTGAAGGCCATGAAAGCATTGAGGATGATCCTTGTAGTGGATGATCTTCAACATCAATCATTGACAAAAACAAGTCATCATTAAGCGAGTATGACAAGTTGTGCATGAAAATCGGAAATTAACAATCGATGTAATAGCATTTCAGGTAAATTTATCACATGGAAGTGTTCATACCATCCTTCATGATCATTTGAACATGCATCAAATTTGTTCGCTCAACAAACAAAATCGACAACTAAGACTTGCAGGTACATGAAAAGCGGTTTCCAATGCTGTACTACGGCAAGTCAGCTATACCCCCACTACCGATATGCCCTCCCCAGGAGTCGTACCAACTACTACAAGGCAAATTTCCTGCTGGCGATCACGCTAAAAGTCTATAAAAATTTATTCTGGGAACTTTTTGACTGGACCTCGTATTTTTATACACTTCTTTTATTACTGCTTTAAACTTAACAGATTATTAAAAAAACCTGTTTTTACTGCAATCACTTTTTATCCCTAAATTTGGCAAAAAAAACCCTTAAACTCCAGGGGAAAGGGGCATCGGTGCACCCCTGTTGAAGATATTTATTATTTACTTCAGTTCAAAAACGTTTCATTGACAGTTGTTATTTTGCTGATTAGTTGTTTAAAACTTTTTTTGATAGATCTGTGTATAAACAGGTAAGGAATTTCAATTAGTCAACTGGGCAAATCAACACAAAATAGATACAACAAAAAACGTTTAATGATGGTTAGGTCTATGCTGTACAATTGGTTCTTCGATGACAATAGTGTTGCAAATCATATCATATCCGGCCCTGTTGAATGGGAAATAGTAAAATGCAACAATGAATGGAATGAATAAAGCCAACACCAGATTTTTAATGAAAGATCTTGCAAAGGCCCATCCCAGCCCCAAATCAGTACCAGGGTAGACCACTACAGTCTCGTCGTTTTCTGACAGAGAAGTGACATTCTCACATCTGACGACTCTCAAGCCCATCATTGACTTGCCGGGCGTTGCTCCCCCAATCCTCCCTGCCACTCCTCCCACCAACCAGAATGTCTGAAAATACAAATGTCGAGTCTATTGCCAAAAAATAATCAGGCATTTTGGGTTATATAAATTAATGTACATGGTCGACATGGAATTCTATATATTAAAAGAATTAAGCGATTTTTTTCAGATTGTGGCCAAATTACTGGGTCAGTACTGATAAATTTTCATACAGTCTGTAAGCCCTAAACATTTAGTTTTGTCTTTTAAGGGTCTCAAATCAATGTGTGGTTTCATTCAGAAACCTTTGGGAAGCCCTTAATGAACGGTTTTGGCCTATTTGAATAATACTGAAGAGCAAATCAATCAGCAGTACAGCTTTGATTGTAACAAGCAGAAACCTAACTGTCAAGAGCATTGGTTACAAATCGCTGATCACTAGTTTGTTCTAGCATTTTTTCCAGGTATTATCTCAATAACGACTATTTTTAGGTAGCTCTTTAGTAATCTGTGATTTTGATTATGCGGCAATTTTTAAGTCCCATGGCCCATGAGTGCCAGATAAGCAAGCATCTACAACTCTTTAAATGTTTTAACCTCTTGAAGTCCACGCCCGCACATATGCAGGATGACCCCCAGCCCGCCGCTGGTCCACGCCCGCCTATAGGCGGGATCAGACATCGTTTGGTTTCAGCGGTCCTTGACTTCACAGACTAACAAAGTTTCTGTCAAAAGTTATATGTATTTTTTCGTCAGAAAACGAGCTTTCTAATGGTATATTTGGTTTTGTTATTTTCCCGGGTGGGAACACTGGGAAACAAAATGAACTGCACATTTTTAGTTGCGTCGTCAGCTGTTGCTCAGTCCGTAAACAAAACGAAATGGCTTCAAGTGACCGGCGTTTTCTTCGCGATTGTGAAATAGCGGAATTTATAACTAATGACAGATTTAGTGACGAATCTGAGTGTAGTGAAAGTGATCATGAATATGAAATGCTATTTTTACCAATTGACAATCTTCAAAAATCTCCAAAATAACCCGGACCGGGCATGTATATGGTAGTAAAAATACCCAGACTTCAAGAGGTTAAGAAATGTTTCTGCTCAATATGTATGAAGAGGGTTCCACAAAAAAAAGTACAGTGCGATTTTTAAATTAGTTGCTCACCTCAAAAATGCAAACAACGACCCTATGAACTACTTCAAGAATCATAATATTGTGTGTCATCTGAAGGGCGACTCGGTAGTCCATTCTCCTCATATCCATTTGAAGACTGTCCAAGTCAAATTTCGCCAGATCTCTGAAAATATTGAGGACTATTGTAACAACAGGCTTACTGATCTACAAATATATATATCTGCTGTAGCAGGGTGTCTACAAGTGCTCCATGTCCTTTTATTTTGAAAAAAGGTCATAGAGTCCTCCTCTAGACCTAAATGTCCACAAATGTTTCCAGTTTATTAAATAATTATGATTTAACACGTTTACGGCGTTGCCATTTTGATTAAATAATTTTTACCATAACTTCCTGGCCGTTATGAAACGCTGAGATCTCGTGTAGTACGATAACGCCATTGCGACAGATCTCCAGGTCTTGTTGAATAGACAATATTCTATGCATGCAATAGCAGACATGAATGGAGGCAGAGCGTTCCAGGTGTAATTCTGTGAACTATTAGGGTATAAGGAACAAAATGGCTGATTCGTATCGGGATCGGCTAAAAGTTTACGAGATCTCGGGTTCTCATTCATTCTAATCATTCATTCTAATCATTCTTAATAAGACAGGTAGCTCATAGAGGACGTTACCCTGAATATGAGTGAAGGATGAGTGTGATGAAGGATGAGTGTGATGATCGTGATGATAGTGGCGCGATCTTGTAGCCTTGTTACTGACTAAGGTTGGCACGTTCCTTAGACAGGATTGTTAATTCTGTCGCAAATAAGGAATGCAATGGTTTCAGTTATTTTCACACACCTTAATACCCCCGTTGCAGCAGACCTGCATATTCAGCGAATTTCAAGTGCAAAAGAACATATAGTTCAAGCCAAAATAGCGAGATTTTACATGTTTTTGTAAGCTCCATAAGAATAACATGGGGAATGAGTATGCAGGTTTGCTGCCACAAAAATGGAAATATTGGTGATTTTAGACTATTAAACATTACATCTCATCTAGATGAAGCCAAAAAACAAGTTTTATCCAGATATGTTGAGAAATAAGCGAGATATAAAATTTTACTTATTTCCCATAAGGTTAACATTGGGACAACGTACTGTGTTTACCAATTTCAATATCTCGGTAACCAATGGACATAGAGCAATGATTCAAATTACTAAATTGTTTGTTTTTTTGAGCTGAATTCAATGGTGCCAACAAAAATTCGATAAATTTTATTTATCTATGTTAAAGACTCAAACAACCCATTTTTGGGCGGGTTTAACTCCCTTTAACCCCCCTTTTCCGGTGGTCCGATCGGGCTGGTTCATGAACTCGTCCGAGTAATTGCCACTTTACACGTCTGTACCAAATTTCATTAAGATCGGACCATATTTACGGCCGATCGTATTAACAGACATATATGTGATGCAGAAAGTGAAAAGGGACCTCAAGTCGCTGGAGTAAATTTTACAGTACTGGCATTTTAGTTGAATCGGGTCAAAAATATCGATTTTTAGGTTTCAAGCGGATATGATTCCTTAATCTTTCCTGTACATATTCATTCGGTTATTTTCCCGATAAATATTAAAAAATAATCGACTTAGTAGCCTATGTCATGCAAACGAAAAGGGACCTCAAGTCGCTTATATGGGAAATAACATGGCGGGCGACTTCAGGTCCCATTTCCCAAATGAGCAGACCCTTACTGACAATGTCGTCAGGGGCATTACAAAACTACTCTCTCTTGACATCTATCGGCGAATAAGTGAACTACTTTAAGTCTTTCGCTGTAGAAGAACATTGTCTGAGTCCAAAAATCACCGTCTTGGCAGTGTATTCCTCTTTTATTCCTCAGCATTCTGCCCTCCGACTTGAGGTCCCTTTTTAAACTTCTCACTTTCTCATTTTTTAACAATGAAATTGTGAGTGTATCACGTCTGTTTCAGTTTAGATTTAAAGATCTAGTTTTCAGCTTTATTTTGATACCAAATTCATTTCTTAAATATCAAAAATAAGTTTTCTGTGAACGTTTGAAGTTTTGGGCCTGGATTTCCTAAAATGCCCGTTTTGACTATTTGAAATTCAAACGCCAATAATTCAAAAAAAAAATCATAGCACTATAAATTATATATCAAATTGTTCGTAATTTAATGCAGAATTTCAGGACGTTAATAACTCACAACCTGAAAATTCCGACTTGAGGTCCCTTTTCACTTTCCGCATCACATATCTATCTATTATACTAATTTGCTAAGGAATTTCTTGTGTACAGCAAAACTCCTTTATTTATGAACCGATTTTGATGATTGAGGTGTCAAATTAAAGGGAATTTTCTGTAGAGGTTATGGAATAATTTTTGTAATACTAAGTTCAATGTGCTTTGCCTCACTGGACTTTAAAGTTCCCATGTATTTTAAATGGAAGTATATTTTACCAAACATATGGTTTATATAAACTCTTTTTATTTTAATTAACAGCTGTCTTGAGAAAACCCTTAATGTCTACCTTCTGTCACTTTGATATTTATTTACATTTTTTGGTTATTTTTTAGTTTACAACTACTTTGTGAAAGCATTCATATCTTGGTGGATTATTAATATTGAAATATAATATTCAAATAAAATTTAAATCTGTTGTAGAAAATAAATCTGTTGTAGAGAGTCACTCACATAAAATAATTTTTAAAAGTGGGTGTAAAAAACGTAATAAAGTAAACCAATAAATTTCATTTCACCAATACCAAACAAATATATTCTCTTCAAACTGTCTGTCTAAAAAAAATTCCTGATCAGATCTTTAAAGACGGAGACAAACGAATAAGAAGTTTTATTTATAAAAAGTGTTCCAACTTCCAAGTGGTACTTCAAGAAGGGTTTTACACTCCAACAAGAAATATGAAGGATTAGGAATAAGGAGGATAGCTTGGGAGATATGATTACTGGTTCGCTTAAAAAGGAAATATACCTTGGGATAGAATTAATTAGTTAGGCTATCCATAATCAATTATTCAAGATTTGAAGGAGACAGAGTTTTAACTATGGGCCTCCCAGCCACAAAAAGAGAAAACAATATTTTTATGTACAAGCAAGTCCTACATGTCAAGTGTTGAAGAAGTATGGACTAAATCCAGGGAATGGCGGGATTGCATGAAGACGACCTGTAACGATGAAGGTTTCCAGAGGGCCTAATAAAATTGTTGCAGACATTAGAATGCGTGAACAAATTAAAGAAAAAAACTGTGAACCATATGAAGATGAGAAGTATGCATTTAGGATATTGGGAGTTCGAGGAAAAGTTGATGATGAAGCGAAAATCAAAAGGAACAAATAAAGGCTTAATACGAGTAGTTAATCTCACATTCAGGTTCGAGTGCACTTCTATACAGCCCGAAGAAATTCACACATGGAAAATCTATAAACACAATAACTATGCTGTACCTCAGTGGAGAGCAAATATTGATTATTATACTTCTAGAAATCATCAGACAAAATATGAAAATTAAAGAGAAAACCAAACTGTTAAGATAACATAAACTTATAAGAATTAAACTAATAATGATATCCAATATTTTGCAAACTATATAATATATGCCTGCTCAAAGTTGACAAAATTTTCTCTCATCATTTAAATAGTTAATTCCATTAACTGGAAACGAACAGTATAGATATATATTTATATTAAAATTCGAATGAACGGTGTTTTTTGCTTCTGGGGACCCCAAAACAAAAAAATATTATGGTCTGGGTCTTAGGTCTTACCATGAGTACTACGGTAACAGCTTCTTCCCTATAGGGGAAATTTGCTAAAATTAGATAAATAAGAATATTCTTGTAATTTGAATGCTAATTCT
Organism: Flexamia atlantica; assembly: GCA_035578135.1. Taxonomy (NCBI): domain Eukaryota; kingdom Metazoa; phylum Arthropoda; class Insecta; order Hemiptera; family Cicadellidae; genus Flexamia; species Flexamia atlantica. Next base: position 41,584,210 of record JAQJVK010000002.1, on the reverse strand, counting down.
GATTAGGAAATACTAGGGGCCCCATGCGCAAATTGGGCATTTTAATATTGTGTTTGTTTGTGAGAAACTGTAACCTAAAATTCGAAAAATTTAATCACCTCCTTAAAATTCGCAATTAATAAAAAAAAGTTAACCTGATCTGTTTAAACTTGAAATTGAAATATTAATTCTTTAAGAAACTTAACTGAAAAACATACACACACATTGTCCATCGTCCCAACACTATGTATTTGAATTTGATTGCCTTCTGGAAATAACTCCGCTCAACAGTAGGATACCGCATTTGTTTTTCAAGTTTGCCCATACATAATCTTTAAGTCGCTGGAAGTATATAGGTGGTACAATGTCGCTCTGCTGTTCAATCTTTGACTCTTATCAGTTATCTGTTCTTGCCGAAGGTTACGCATGTTTTCCCTGATCTCTCTAATCATGTCTTCTCTATTTGCTCTTTGTATTCTTCTTTTTTCTATTTCAGGATTCATAAATCGTCTTCCATCAGGCCTAACGAATAATTTAATAGTTTCCTTTTACAGTTATAAATTTACTTCCTATCTGTAAAAACACTTTGAACATTCAAGGAAAACATCTTCATATGAAAATGGAAACAATATGAATGTTTGTTTGAAATTCTGTAAATGAATAAAATTAATAATTTACAATGTCTAAATACACATCAATAAGTGATTTACCGACCGAATCAATATTTGAAAATGACTGTTCACTGTTCATAAGTTGTTTCTTCTCTTATTTACATTTTCAGTATATCTATTTTTGTTTACAATGCCACTGGTTGACAATTCGTCTGAAGGTAATCAGCTGTTAATTTACTATTTACATTTAGCAAGTCGGTCAGCACTGGACCATTGCAAGCGCCCTCTATAAATAAATTAAAGCCTTAGGGGTTGAGGCCGAAAAAGAATTGCTTATTTCAACTATCTGTCGCAGGTGCGCTACATTATAAGCTTTAAAATGACACCTCAATCGTAAAAATCGGTTCAGTAGGACGCCTGAAAAAGGGATCTAACAGAAAAAAACCTTATTGTATTAAATACATAGATAATGTAACAATCCTTACAGTGTTGACAGTTTTGTTTTTACATTGGCCTAACTAACCTAAAAACAAACAGACATGTGACCCCGAGGTCTCGTATCATATACAAGTAAATCACTTATTAATTCTGTATGCCACGAGAACTAAAGATCTCAATTATAATTTTGTTTACATGTACATATGGCACAACAGGAGCCTTACAGAAGCACAATAGTTGGTGGTCTTTGATAATTTTTCACCGAAAGATCAAAGTCGTAAAAAATTAAAAGATCAGTGGATCGGCTACCGCACAGATATCATATGGCCGGCACGAGACCCCAAGATCTCGCAACGCAGTGAATGTGTTAAAAAAACCAGTTTTATTTGACTGTTTGGAATGTTACAAATGCCCTCCAAAAGTCCCCCTTCTCTAATATTTTTATTGGACTCCTTGGGATGGTACAAAAACCTTGCTTTTTGTGCCGTTAACTTTAACAGTTTTCGAGAGAATCTTGAGAGATATTTATTTATTGATACAGTAGAATGCCAACTGCCCAATTAATTGAATCCCCAGTCATCCAAATCGATTTCTGGCGGAAATATCAAATATTTACAAGTAGTAAGCCTAGTGGTTAGCGTCTTGAACCAGTTCAAGAGGTCGGGGGTTCAATTCACGGCATGCCCACACAAATTTGAGAGGTTTGGACTGCTTTCTCTCAAAAGCATTGGTGTATCTCTGCAGTAAAATGCAGTTGGCGTCAGGGCCGGATTTAGGACTTTTGGGCCCCAAGGCTCACTCAGTGGTGCGGGCCCCCAGGACTAAAGTGCCCAACCGTCCGTTTTTAGGAGGACATGTTCTCCTTTTTAATCATTGTCCTCAGTCCTTCCTGACTTTTCGGTCGCATTGCGGCCGACAAAATCAAGCCTCTTGTTGTTTTCGTAGCCATCACATCTTTTGGCCTTATCGTGGCCAGAAAATCTGTCGTTTATGCAGCAGTTAACGGGAATATTACTCGGTCGTTTCGCAACCGACAAGTCTCTCGCTCTTTATTTGTCCTATCTACTGACCACACTGCGGCGGGAAATCTATACCTGGCCGTTTATACCGCACCTGGAAAATCTGTCGGTCGAATCGCGGCTGTCAAATCGCGGTCCTCGGCCATAGTATCGCGGCTAGCAAATCTCTTGGTCATACTGCGGTCGGAAATTCGTCCAGTCTTTTTGTGGCCAGCAAACTTCTCGGTCACATTGCAGTCGGTAAACCTTTAGACATATCGCAGCCAGTAAATCTGTCGGTCGCATTGCGGCCGTCAATGTTTTACATCAAAGATTCAAAGTTCAATCTCAAGTGTTCAATTTAAAAGATACATTACTGATTTTGCTGGTGGGTTTTTTAATGGTCTGGAAAAGTAATATGCGAAATCTAGTGGACACTCTGCTTTAAGTTTACTGCGGCTAAACAGATTTCTTGGTCACATTATTGCAACAACAAACAGCTTTTGGCTAGGCTATATCGTAACCTGCGAACATCGGTCGTATCGCTGTCGGTAAATCTCTCAGACCTTTTACGGCCGTCATATATTTGGTAAATATTTTTCAACAAAACAGTGTCTAACACATTTTAAAGGGGAAGGGGGTTAAAAATGAGCTGTAGAGCAGAGGTCTGAAAATCGTGCCAACCCCCAGTAAAATTGCTGAATTTACTCCCATGAATATTATTATCCTGTCATGTTGTCTAACTCCCGTATGGCTCCAAAACTTGTGTTTACAATCGTAGACTCACATCCGGTTCTTCAAACTCTTTTAGCCTATTGGGTAAAATATTGCTTAAATGAGGTGTCAGGAATATTCTTCCTCTCGTTGGCTAACATTTATTTTTGTCCTAGCTGCAGGTTATGTTTCCAGTCCTCAAATGACGTCACAATTTGTTTACATTGTCGACTGAGATAGCCTGAACGCTTTTATTATTTTCTTCTCTTCACCACTACAAACCTTGCCCCCCACCCTACTTCGAGAATTTTGCGGCCTACAAAGCGGCGCGGCGCCGTCCGCAACAGCTTACCTACAGTGGACTTGATGTTATATCTTTTGAGGTGTCTGCTACTCGTATTTAAGTACTTAAATTACGTGTTGTTCATGTTTCACGTTCAATTAGGATAATAATTATTAATTCTTTTTAATTCTTGGTCGAGGTTTATTGAGTACCAAACGACGAGAATTCCTGGATTTGAAAATTTGTATATGTTTTTTGTGGCGTGGGCCCTCTTGTGGCGCGGGCCCCTAGGCGCGCGCCTATGGCGCCTATGCTTAAATCCGGCCCTGGTTGGCGTAGACACAAAAAAAACTTATCACCTAACATTTTAAGTCAGAAGCATTCATAATATAATCTATATCTTATTTGCAGTGAAGTTAATTACACTATAGAATTTTATGTTATTTTCATAAGTTTCTTTAATAATTGTATGTGTCTTTTCTTTCTTCATTCTTGAATTGTATCCAACTATCTGAATTTTGGTTATATGTTTGAGTCGACCCCATTTAATTAGGATAGTCAGAGTTCTACTGTGAATCAAATTATAAGTTATTTGCTTTAGATTTTTGTTTTTATTGATTTAGAGTGATATTTTTCATAAACAACACCATGCCAAGAAATGTCGCCGAATCCTCCAAAATTCTGTAGGGTCCTCCAAAGATCCTTCTTTTTATTGCCATTGATGTGGTAGACACTCTTTGTAGAGACTAAAAATATAGCTTAGACTCCATATACGTCTGCAATTACTACCCCCTTTCTGGGGTTTGTCCAATAAGAACAATGTTAATTTCACATAGTTGCTATACCCTTTATTTTTCACTCAAAAATGACAAAACTGGTGTTGATTTAAAGGTTAATACAAGTATCTAATGATTTATGAAATGGAAATTGAGATTTATTTATCCGTTAAGTATAAAATGTGTGGCCTACAGTTTTTAAGAATCTGAAGAATGTTACGGAGTTGTCCGTGCGCCACTCATACAAACTTACAAAGCATTCATAATATAATCTATATCTTGTTTGCAGTGAAGTTAATTACACTATAGAATTTACACACACTGTTCCAATTACACACTATTGGAATTTGTTAACAGCGTCACTGTCTACTTGATCGTGGACCTAGGTTTTGGCGGTTTGCCAGCTTCAGCACTGCAAATTGCTGAAACCTAGGTCCACGTTCAAGTGAGACATTGACACCGTTGAAGGATTCCAAGAGTGTTGAAGTTTGTATGATCGGCGCATGGACAACTCCGTAACATATTAAGATTCATATTTATAGAATTTTAACAGGCTGACTTAACTGTGAGACAGAAGGTGCTGTGGGTTAGTGGTGAGTGAGTCAACAGGTTGACTACCGACTGTCACACCTACACTGTGATACATTAAGTGCTACGGTTGATAGTGAGTGTGTTAATGTGATTGAGTAATTTGTGTTCAAAGCCATGCATATTTCAAGAAAATTAGCGTTGTTCATATGGGACTAAAACCCAAGATGGCAGGAGGTACTACAGACCCTTAAGACTTAATAGTTAACTCGTTATAAAATGTAAAAAGTTCTTGTTAGGACATTATGTACTTACATAATTTCAAAGAAATCAATGGCTATCCAGGTTACAGCAAGTTTCAAAATGAACAGAATGAGAAAATCCAAGAATTCTGCAAGCAGTCTTTTCCACAGGGCAGGAATCTTGCATTCTATGCCTAAAACACAAAAATATATAAGCCTGAATGATGAGATTATGAAAGAAGATGAGAAGTTTGTGTTTTCTTTGTTTCACATTTTAACTGAAAACATAAAAGATATACTATCAAAAAGACTCTGGTGTTTTTTTGTTTGCTGCTATCCAGCTAAGTTATAAATCTACTTCTTGAAAAAAAATAGAGTAGGCCTACAGAAAATGTCATGAAATTTTTATAGGCCTAAGACTTTCTTATGCTTGGACTCAAAACATCTATAACAAGATTGCGGTTGAAAACACGGTTCCACTGGACAAAATAAGTGTGATGTTTGAGTCACAATAGGTAAGATGTTTGATTTTAGAGATGGAATAGATATCCTAACCAATGTAAGTAGCACAGCTGGGCTTTGAAACTGTGGTAGGTAGCAAATCTCCGTGTTATTGCATGTCCTATTAGGCGCCAGCTGTTGAATTCGGTGAATGACAAAACCTCTTCCATCCTGTTACTTCCCTTAATATATCTCCAAATTAAAAGCATGATTCTTGTTATCCCACCTGGTGATAAACGAACAAATTTTATTGTCCTTAAGATGACTTTTTCTAACACATATATTAGGCAACTGGGCCATAGAGTAAATACACAGAATACTGGATAATTCAGTCAGGAGTTTATGGTTCAAGGAAGTTGCATTTTAACTACACTTAATGAAGGTAGTTTTTCTGATCAATTTTTGGTAATTGGCCATCCGGCCAAGATTATCGAAAAAAGACATTGTATCATTGGCATGCGGTCAAAATCCCTCCCTAGCCCCCTGGCGCAGGCCGTATTGTGAAGGTCGTCGGACCCACCCGCACCCCTGGTCGACTCCATTGTTTGGCCGACGTGACTCAAGCCTACGGCTCGGCTTCTTTTCAAGGTCATTGCCCAACCCCTCCCACCATTCAATAGTTTTGCAACAATCAACTTGTCACAGCTCATAAATGTGTCATCTCTTACACCGTCTGGTAAAAATATTAGATCTATTGCTTAACGTATCAGTCCAGTAGCCTACTGTAACAAACTATGTTCTTTTTATCAGCTCCGATTTTTACCAATTATGTATTTATCCATGAACGTACTATATTCCTGTTTTATGTAGCACAGTCAGTACTGTATTTTAAAACACATGTAACATTTCTACTGTATTACTATAATGTTCCGAGATATAGACTTTCTAAGACCAAAGACTGCTATCCAATATTGGCCTACAAACTTTGCAACAAACTGCCTCACACATTAGAAAGCTGGGACCTACACCGTTCAAAAATAGGCTGAAGAAGTGGCTGAGCAGAAAGTGCTTCAACTCCATCGAGGAGTACTTCACTACCACCATTGATCTCTGACCCTGAATCTGGCTGCCATAAGTGTAAATATTGTAAACATTAGTTTAATAATGTTTAAGTAATAGTTTTAAAGACAATATCTATCCAGGCATCTGGTCAACGATCGCCAGTTGGTAATGGTAATGGTAATCATTTACTGTTGGCTACTTACTGGAATGTACTGTAGAACGTAAATTCAAGTTATTCACAATAAAGGTTTTATACTGGTATATAAAGTTTTATTGTTTTATTTTAAGCCTTTTAAGTTAGACCGAACTTTTTTAATTCCAATTTTTGGATAACTGGAATTGAGGTTCGAATTATCCAAGTTCTTTCTACTGTATATTAGTATGACTTTTCTCGTTTCGTTACGAATCGAATGATACCAGATGAGTCATACTTTCGGCAGTGACAGGTGATGCGCGTTCCGGTCAACGACCTAACCTTGGCGTACTTGGAAGGGATTTGGCAGGTAAAAGTATATCTCATCTGGTATCGTTAGATTCGTAACAAAATGAGAAAAGTCCTACTAACATATTTATGATAACCCTACCTATCACAACCGCAGCAGCGCATTGTATAAGGTTGGCCTCCGTATAATACCAAAGTACCAAAAAAAGTTCCAGCCAATGACAAATTCAGCAGGAGCCTGTGAACTATACTTGGTTTACATAAGGGACATGCCTGCCGCTGAGGAACGATAAGAGAAAATTAATTACAAATGCAGAATCTGCAACATAAATAGAATTGTTTATTTATCCCTTGGTCTTTAGGACTAGGCCTATCTATAATTATAAGCATCTATTTGATATTGATTAGCAGCAGGGCCGTCCCTAGGGTTGGCGGCGCCCGGGGCAAACGTAGTCGCGGCGCCCCCCCCCAGCATTAGTCGCATATGTTATAGCTTTTTGCACTGCCACCAATACATACACATCTTATATTAAGTATAGTTACATGTATTAAAGAGTAATTCTAGGACTGCAAAAAATTAAGAACATCAATCGGTTTAGAATGTATTTAAAAAGAAAATGAATAAACGAATTACAAATAGGTATTCACTCTCACTCTTAACTACATCTCTGATTAACTAACTGTTACTGTAACAACAGTCACTAGCAACAACAACAGTAACTAATGACTACATCACCAACTACCGCGTCCCGAATCCCGACGCAAGTCTCGACCAGTGATGCCAGACAGGATTAGGCATTTTACCTGCCAACTGCATGACAAATTCCCGCTTTTACCCGGGTTTTCAGCAATAATCCCCACAAGTACCAAAAACTGGGTAATTACCTGAAAAACCACCTAATGACTTTCAAAACACCCAAAACCTGCTGGTAGTTTCATCAAAATTACTAGGTAAGGAGGGAAATCTTACATCACTAAACTGACCACATACCAAAATATATCTGCTTCAAGACTTGTTCTCAAAACCATGAAAACAAATTATTTTTCTCATCTCACATGAACAATGGATATTTGCAAAGCAAATCTGATCATATAATTCAAAAATCCCCGGCTTTAGCCATTTTTCATGTATTTAGGATGCCAGGTTAACCCCCGCAGCTCAAGTCTAGAATCCCCGGTTTTACCCGATTTCTCTCAATTCTCTCAAAATCCCCGAGTGGCCTTCAAAAATGCCCGGTTTCTGGTAACACTGAAACCAATAAAATCATACCGAATACATATTACTAACTAAAAAAAAAACTAGAGTTAAAACAATTGTAGCTCGTCCAAAATACCCGGTTTTACCGTTTTTTTTTAATATTCAGGTTGTTGGGTAAATTTTTGTAGCCCAAGTCTAAAACCCCCGGTTTTTTCTTATTCCCCGCCAAATCCCCAACGGCCTCCTAAATACCCGAAAACCGGGTAAATACCCGGTTTTTAGTAACACTGGTCTCGACAAGTTTGACAGCGACAGACGATTGGATGTGCGCGCAACTTACATAGTACCGACACTGTTATTATTTCATAGTTCATACTATATTTTCATTAATGATACCTATAGTGTTTAGAATAATTTCTAGCTACAGCCTCATTTTTCAGATTCAGATTCCTATTTATTAACGCCATACCTTCACAATTCATGCAAATCTTCAAGATTGCAAAAACATTTGCTGCGGCACGGCGCCCCCTCAGCTGCGGCGCCCGGGGCAGCTTGCCCTGGTTGCCCCTCCTTCGGACGGCCCTGATTAGCAGGCCTATATGTTAAATTATTACAACTAAATTATTAATACTAAATAACTACAAGTGTGTGTCTGAGATCTGGTCAACATAACCTTAAAGGTACATAAAAAATTCAATATCTGATGAGAGTCCTGGAAATGTAACAATTCACTGTAGGCCTACTTGGTATAATAACTTGTGATACTCCATACAATACCACTGAACGGAGTGAAAAAATAAGTTACTATTGCAAGTGATTTCTGAGATGTTCTCACCATGGCTAAAGGCAACTCTGGTTTGTTGGGGTTGTGCTCCCGCGTTACTGCGCCCAAATAGTCCTAGATCATTAAAAAGAGGGTTTCTGAAGTTACCCTGGTTTCCATGCCCCGAGCTGGGAGAAAATTGTGTAATATACTGATTGCACATAAGAAAGTAAGGAAAACTTGCAGCTACACCTTGCCACATGTAAGCTTCATGTAACCATTTTTCAAGATCTGCAAAGTATTTATCATGAGCGGAGATTTTATCTCTACCCCTTTTGAGGGCATCACTATCAGGGGGTTTATTTGTATTCATGGTCAATAGGTGGTGAGCTTCACAGTTCGAAATTAATGATCGCTGACTGATTTTTATATTCAGCCAATTTTATAGTGCTCGTAGAAAGAAAACCCCCTAACTTCATTTACGAGAATATACCACTTAAAAATTTATCACTCCTTGCTACTGACATGTTTATCATATTTATTACAACATTTTATCACTTTCTGGTTCACATACAACCAAAAACGAGTTATTTTCACAGTTAAAGTAATTTAAATAAATCGAATGAGTTTGTTCTTGGAAATTGTCACAGTACACCTTGCCAAGTCCACGCACGGCGTGATGGGTTTTTGTTGTTGCAATTAATTCTCAGTTAGTTGTTGACACCAACAAAACGTACGCCGTTGACACGACTGACATAAGATGACAGATAACCAAAGACTGGCAGAAGAAAATTTTCACGTTTTTCAGTATGACCAACCTAAAGAAAAAACTAAAAAATTCTTGCTCATAGATAGAGTAGGATTCACGTAAGTTGGCCAAAGCATAGATAAAGGGATACAAAGTCCTTTGTATCCTTTTATCTATGTTACCGCTCAAAGCCGTAGCCAGGAAATTTTTTCGGGGGGGTACAGGACCGGCGGGTGAATTTCGGCATAGCCGCCTCTAACGAAGGCCGTGGCGAGGGAGAACTGGCAACGCCGCGCTGGGTGCCTAGCATTTCCCGCCACTCCGCTGTATTTGCATGGGGATCAGCGAGCTTGCTCTTGTTTATACGCTTTTTTGTGCGAACAATTCGTTTGTTATTTATTGTATGACCACTACAGTGACAGACGGCGATGCCAAAAACTTGTGTAGTTCCAAATTTTAAATATGTCAAGCTCAGTTATTAATGATAAACGGCCTCTAACTTATGTTTTTAAACGTATTCACCTTCAAACCCTTTCACAAGTTTAGTGAATAAAAAGTTAGTATTTTTGCAAGTTTTCCTTATGTGGCTATCAATTTGGAAAACAAAAGATAAACCAAATCCAGAAAGAAAATTCTTAACAGATAAGCCATACGGTGCATTCTATCACTCCATTAAACTACGGTACTTGACTTACGTTTTACGGGAGATTATAATTAGTTAAAATTGTAGGCATTAATCAACTTTAGGTTTGGAAACTACACCAAAACTTCATATATATTAAACTACTGTTAACTGTTAAATTTCAGACGGATCAGTTAGAATCCAGATTTTGTCAATACCGACAGTAAACAGGGGGGAATTATAATATTTCAGCTAGACAAAAGAAGGAAGCCGAGAAGAAAATACGCTTAAAGTGAGCTTGGACCATTTCACTAGGTACGGGGAAATTAGGTTTTATAAAGAAGTGATGGTATCCATTGATTATGGCAAAGATAGCCTTTCGTCAGGGGAAATTTTAAATAAAAATTTAGTTATTCTTGAGGATACATTAACTTTATGATATCCTAGAAAAGAGTATGTTGAGAAATCCAGTTTGATGAATCAGGTTTAATCTATGCTCGTAGGTATATTTAAGCATTGCCGAAAAACAAAATTCGACGAAAGCTTAAATTTATAAGAAAAATGAAAATCCCAATGATTTATGAAATTAACAGGGGCAGTCTTTCAGTACCTTCTGATTTTTTCAATGTGTAAACATGTTGTTGGGATTGTCCGGATTTTAGTTTCGCATGAATGTGAAATTTTTTTTGATGGTACAGGCAAAAAATTTTGTCCGGAAATTGAGCTTGTTGAGGATTTCTTCTGATGTTAAAAAAAGTTAAGTAAAAGTTAAGGACTTGGTTTCGAATTTTGTCCTTACAATGGCATACATTTTATTAAACAATTAGCACAAAAATGAGAAACGAGAAAATGAGCTTTCATAATAATTGTGGAAATATTGTCATTCCTACTTAGATTTAATATAGTTAGTTTAACTGATTTTACTAACGAAAATTGTTTATTATGAAATGTTATTTGGTCACTGTACTAAATGGCTTAAAGGAAATATAAAATGCGTTAATATTGATTCCCTCGCTTCCATCTTTAGAAAATCAAATGAAATGTGCACAATAAAATAATAATTAAGTATTTTATCACTTTACAAATTGGAAACCTCGAGGTGTATGAATGGTGTTTTTTGCTTCTGGGGGCCCCAAAACGAAAAGGAATAAGGAATAAGAAAATTCGCTAAAACTATTTAATACAAATATGAAATAGTGTTCGATAAAAAGGAAAAAAATTAACTTCAATCAGTTCAATCTCCATATGAGTAAGCCAGTCGGGTAAGGACGGAGCAGTTGCAAGGAACGGTTCCACGACAAAATGGTTTCCCTCTCCCTCGCGCCGAGTAACCTCTCTCTCTTCCTCCTATTGAAGTAGCCGATGGATTTCTCGTGCACCTCAGCCACATTGCCCAAGCTTTCTAGTTTTGCCACATGAGCGCCACCGGCCCGCGTCAAAAATGACTCACTAGAGCGAAGTTCTTCTGATATCCGATAGAGCGCAGCACGGTCGTTCCATCGACATCGGAAAGCACTGTGTGAGACATCTCCTTTGTATCCTTTTATCTATGGCCAAAGCATGTACTAATCATCTCATCAAAAATTTTTATGCAAGTCATATTGAAAACATTGTTGAAAGAATCATGGAGAATAATAAACCAGGAAAGGCCAAATAATGAAAGCTTAAATCAAAGAAACATAAAACTAGAATTCAACAATAGAATAATAACAAACCCAACTGAAATATGCAACACTTTCAACAATTTTTTTGTGAATGTGGCCATATGTGGCTGAGATATCCGAACCACGTCCCTCATTCTTTTGCTGGGTTTCCTCAACTTCAATATTAGGACAATGGGGGAGTGCTGGGTTTTCAAAATTCAAAATGGTCACACCAGAGGATGTCGTGGGGACCCTGGCGGGGTTCGCACCAAAAACATCGGTCGGCGCTGACGAGATAAGTATGCAGCTGCTGAAGCACTGTAAAGAGGAACTGGTCGAACCTCTAACTCACATCATAAACACCTCCTTATTGGAAGGTATTTTTCCGAGCACATGCAAAATCTCGTTAGTGAGGCCGTTGTACAAAAAAAACAATGAGAGCGACATGGGGAATTATCGCCCAGTCTCACTGCTACCATCCGTCTCAAAAGTGATTGAAAAGGTGGCTTGCCAGCAACTTGTTGACTTCCTGGAGGACAACAATTTGCTCTGCTCAAAACAATTCGGTTTCCGGAAAAATCGATCGACCAAATTGGCACTGATTGAATTTGTGAATGACTGCATCGACGCGATGGAGGCCGGTGAGACGGTCACGGGCTGCTTCGCTGACCTCTCAAAGGCCTTCTATTGCGTCGATCCAGTCATTCTCATCGAAAAAATGGCGGCGATGGGCATCCAGGACACAGCATTGGACTGGTTCTGCTCATACCTGTCAGAAAGAAACCAAATCACACACGAATCGGATTCAAAATCAAAAATGTTCGGTCAGATCAAAAACCGACGAGAAGAGGAGTCCCACAGGGCTCGGTCCTTGGACCAATCCTCTTTCTCATTTACGTCAACGACATCACAGCCGCAGTTCCAGAAAAAAATCTGTACCTGTTTGCTGACGACACAACTCTAGTCGTCAGAGGCGCAGGATCAGACGAGCTGGAGGCTGAAACCACAGAAAAACTGAATGCACTGTGCCAGTACTTCGATGAGAACAGTCTTATGATGAACCCATCGAAGACTGGCTATATGTGTTTCCAAACTCGTCAAAGGCAAAATTTAACGGAAAACAAAATTCCCACGGTCAGCGCAAACGGCGTTGAACTCAAAATTCAAAGCGAAGCAAAATTTTTAGGGGTGAGACTGGACGGTAATTTGTCATGGGACCTCCAAGTACAGCACTTGGAGGCCAACCTCGCCAAGGGTCTCTTCGTCATCCGAAGGATCTGCCTTCTGCAGAACAATCGGTTGTCAAAACTGGTCTATCACGGGATTTTTGAGCAGCTAATCAGCTATTCCATTGTACTTTGGGGATTCAGTAAAGGGCATTTGGAAAGAGTCTTCTTATGGCAAAAAAAAGCAATCCGATCAATTTTCAACCTCAAATTCAGGGAAAGCTGCAGAGACGCCTTCATTCAGTTAGAAGTCCTAACGGTTCCCAGTCTTTACATATATGAGTCAATCATGTATGTAAAGAATCAAAACATCAAACCCCCAGAAATCAACCACAATCACAACACTCTAAATAAAGGCACATATGCAGAACAGCACAGGCTCACCAAATTTGAACATAAACCTGTGTATGCAGGTTTAAAAATGTTCCGAAGACTCCCTCAAAAAATCAAAGAAATAAACAAAATAAGTAAATTCAAACATGAACTGAAGCTTTTCCTGGTGCAGGGCTGTTTTTATGATCCAAACGAATTTTTTAAAGGTTAAGTTAAGTTAGGCCAGTTATGACCAATGTTTGCACTTTGCAAATTGGTGAAAATAAATGATTCTTTGTCTGGTGACCACCTTGGTGGCACCCTCTTGACCTGTTCAGCGACCCGAGAGTCCACGGACGGCACAGAAGAAGTAAGAGGTAAGTAAGAACATTGTTGGTTACACATGGTGTCTGTTTACATTTTCTCAGAATGTCAAATCGCCACGTTGTGTTTGTTTACAATGTTGTTATAGGTTATAGAATATTTACAATATCGCCAATTTTAGCGAATTTCCCCTGTAGGGAAGAAGCTATTACCGTAGGTCTCATGGTAAGACCTAAGCCCGAGACCATGATAACTTTTCGTTTTAGGGCCACCAGAAGCAAAAAACAGCATTCGTTCGAATTTATATCTATCTATCTATCTATCTATCTATCTATCTATCCATCTATCTATCTATATATATATATATATGTGTGTGTGTGTGTGTGTGTGTGTGTGTGTGTGTGTGTCTGTGAGCACGATAGCGGCCGTAAATATGGTCCGATCTTAATGAAATTTGGTACAGACATGTAAAGTGGTAATCGATTGGACAAGTTCGTAAACCAGCCCGATCGGACCATCGGAAGGGGGGGTAAAAGGGGGAATAACCCCCCCAAAAATGGGTTTTTTGGGGTTTTTAAATAAAAAAATAAAATTAATCAAATTTTTGTTGGCACCATTGGATTCGCCTCAAAAAAACAAACAATTTAGTATTTTGAATCATTGCTCTATGTCCATTGGTTACCGAGATATTGAAAGTGGTAAACACAGTACGTTGTCCCAATAATGTTAACCTTATGGGGAATAAGTAAAATTCTATATCTCGCTCATTTCTCAACATATCTTAATTAAACTTGGTTTGTGGCTTCATCTAGATAACAATACTGGATCGAAGGCGCAGATACTATACTTCCATTAAAATAAAAATAGTATTACAAGCTTTTAACAAAAAGTATTTATATATTTACTGTTTCTATCCAGCTTTACTGGACATAAATAATAAATCAAATTTTTATATTTCAGAGAGATCATAATTGTTAAGAAATTTTGTGGACAACGTTGGCCAAACCGTTTCTGGAACAACTTTGCGCAGCAACAGCTGATAATTTCGTTACAGCAAAACAGAAAAACAGCTGGTCAGTTTCAGTTAACGTAGGTCTTCTGCAAAGTGCTGTTATTGTGGAAGCTGTATTTGTCTGGTGCGTGGTGTATAAAATATGTATTTTATTTTAATGTACTAAATTAACCGATTCGCAAGTGATTCTAGGTATGTAATAGATTGAAACTTTAAAATATTGTTGATCACAAGTGAGTTTTTTAAGTCCCGTTTTTGGTGGGTTCCCGCGATCGTTGTGAACTGGTGGTGATCTTTGTACCATCACACAATTTGCTTGAGAAACAAACATCTTTTTAAGGTAATCATTTTACCTGATCCATTAGTAAATTTGACTAATTGCATTCTTTAAATATTCAGTTTTAAGTAGTTTTAGTATTGTTTTTGTTAATATATTTTTACCATAGTTAACTTTTTTGACAAATGGGTCATAGTCTTAATTTGACGCCTTGACAGGTCCGTTATTTTGAACATTTTGAGTTGGCTACTTAATGTTTTGACCATATATTTTATCGTGTTGAAATACTAGTGTTCCGAACCAATATGTAAATCTCATTATTTATCACATTCTTAAAAATTGGGCCTAGGGGGGATTCTTATCAGAATATAAACAATCAGCACTAAAAATTAGGGGCACACTTAGTTTATATCCCACCTCTACAGTTTTGGTCACATTAAAAATAATCATTAATTGAATATACTATTGTCAGCCGATTCGGCATTCTGGTGGATGGGACCCTGTGTCGAAGAAGCCCACGCTTATGTGGGGTAAAAATTGCATCAGGCCTAAGTGTCCAAGTTGAGCTAGGGCTGGATTTAGTAAACTTAATGGGCTTCTAAATGGGTACTTTCCGTGGTGCACACTTTGCTACCGCTGGGAGGTAGTTCTAGCCTATATATTGTTATAAAGTAGAACTTCATCAAATCTGAAACCCAGTATTGAAAAATCCAGTTGACCCACCTACAGGCTCGAAATTAAAAGTAGAGCCTAAATTTTGTAGCTCTGCCTAAATTTCTAAATTTCTAAAAGGCAAAATAAAGTATGTCGTACCTTGTGAATCCGATCATTTAGTTATCTATTCAAGGTTCAGTGCCAGGTATTCCAGATTAACCTACCACTCATTCAGTATATAGCAATGTCATAAATTGATTCCCTATTCCAAAATATACTTTATTAGGTTAAGTAATGATCCCCAACCTATCCAACCATCATATATTTAATTTCGTAAGGCGATTCTTTGCGTCAAAATTGTGGGCGTCTGGCAAATCGTAGAAAGATGGGAGAGGGCTCAAATTAAAGGTCTCTATTCTGTGATTACGGGAAAAATAATGAAATTGCTTGAAATTCACCAGAAAACGAGAAATAACGTAAAATATCTACCATTAAAAAAGCATTTGGATCTAAATAAATACGTCAGCTTTGTTTACAAAAAACATTTGATGCTGATACTTTATTGAAAACCATGTGGTAGGCTAGATATCATTATAAGGTAGATTCAGTTTGCTGGATGAAGGTATTTTGTACTATAATAAATAAGGATTGTTTGAATTTTCCCTCATTAGGGGCTTTTAGCCCCTTCAAGCCACTAGTCAGATTAAATAGAAAGAATTTTATCAGTTTTTTTTTTCCTTAATCATTACAACTTTATAGTTAATTTGCCTGAAAAGGCTGAAAAAAGGACACAAAAAGTACAAAAGTACCTTATGGTACCAAGGGTAGTAACGCAACTCAAAATCAAAAGATTTCCTATGAGGCTATTGTCTTTCATGCACGGGCTGTGTTGACATACAAATGGCTTCAGGCTAAATTTCAGCAAATGTTTTGTCTTACATATCAAGGGCTCCATTAAACAAAATACATTCTTCCTTGATAATAATATAGTGGCCTTGAACTCTGTAATAAGACTTTTCTTTACCAACTTAGAAGATTTGTTATTACTTACAATCATATAGGCTAGTGTTGTTGCTATGAAACCTTTCCTTAACCATTCTTGCCTTTCTTGCGGTAAATTTCCTTTACCGTTTGCTCTCTGAAAACTTGTGCAGTTTGCTGATTCAGAAGCTTTCCCATTCCAGCCCATTTAGCTGTTAAGCTGTTTTATCCCTGCCTTAAATATGCCATTCCCATTTGGGGTCATGAGACATCAAAAACCAAGCCAATATTTTGCTCCCAGAAAAAGGCAGCCCACATAATTTTTTTGCAGGCCCTAACTATTGCAATTATTTATTTTTTTTCTCTATTGTGATTCTAAATAATTTTTAATTCTCATAGACCAGTGACATTATTTGTTCTTAAGCTGGTCATATTGAATTAGACTGATGACACACACTTGCGCCTCTATTCTATTTATTGTTGTTCAACAGCTTGTTTCTAACCAAGGGCCTATTTTTAAGCCCCGATCACTTTGTATTGGTACTGACCGACTGGTCTGTTGCTTGGTTCGTCAGTATATCGACCAGTGACGTTACAATGCTGTAGGCAGAGCTGTTGTTTACTTGGTCTTTTCCACAGTATCACTACACTAACTGTAAAAGCGCAAGGCTAACCTTTACCGTATTTGCTGGTTTTTAGAAGAGTTAGTGTTAGTTTGTTTCTGTGTGTTTAAGGAATGAGCAAACACACTTTCTACATACTATAAGTGAAAATGACATGCTAAATTGGAAGTTTTATGCTAAAACTGTTATTATTTGTTTGAACTTAACCTTCAGACTAATCTAAACGAGGAATTTTATATCAACACAGTCTATTGAAACAAAAGTCCAATATCTTTTTCTGCTTTCCTTTACAGATCGGCCAGTGCATGTATGTGTGGTCCTTAAAGAATTGCTCTAAAGCTGAATTAAAATAATAAAATAGGCTATTCTTTACTGTAATAATTAAATTTAGGTTAATATGAAGTGAATTACGCCTAGATCATTTAAATCAAATTTCTCTGCTGGTCTGTCACTTTTTGCTGAGGCCTAATCAAACCAAAACCCCACCAAAAAAACACGGGTGCCATGCTGCAGGGGTCCCAGCGCTGCGCCACGTCACACAATTAGGCAGGGAACTAACATCCTTTGTTTACATTTTATTCCTAAATGTCAAATATCCCTTGTTTGTTTATGTTTTTTCTGTTTACATTTCATCACTAAACGTAAAATATTACTTGTTTATTTACGTTTTCATGCATTCCATAGTAACGGGTGTTATATTCAGACACTTGATTTGATCGAAGAAACCAAAATAAATTAGGCAAATCTTTAAATATTGATTGTATTGGGTAGGAATAAGGTCATATGACACAATGACTGGATTAACTTTTAGATATTTATTTCAGTATTTCTTATAAAACCAAATTACATCAGTAACGGGTGTTACACAAATTGGACTTGATTCATGAGGTTATTACAGATTTTCTTAAAACTCTGTGAAATTCAAAGTCCAAAAATATCAAAAAAAATATGTTTGATATTTAGATATAACACTACAAAGGTGATATAAAGGATAACCACATTAACAATTTAGTTTATGTATTTTAAGGGCAATTTAAAAGTAACGGGTGTAACAGGTAAGAGTAACGGGTGTTACAGAGTTGGGATTACCCCACATTTATAGCTAAAACAATTAACTAGTATCTAAATTAGACATAAAATATTGCTAATGCACTACTAATTACTGTCTACCAAAGTTATAAACATTGAAATATATGTTGTAATATTAAAATTGTGTTAGCAAACTTTGTTTCTTAAAACTAAATTACAGTAGCCTTTTACAACTCAAATTAAACTTGGAAACTTGTATCCACCATTTTTTTGGACTTTGAAATTCACAGTTTTAAGAAAATCTGTAATAACCTCATGAATCAAGTCCAATTTGTGTAACACCCGTTACTTATGTAATTTGGTTTTATAAGAAGTACTTAAATAAATATCTGAAAGTTAATCCAATTATTGTGTTATATTACTTTATTCATAGGCCTACCCAATAAAATCACAACTTAAAGATTGGCCTCATTTTTGGTTTCTTTGATCAAATCAAGTGTCTGAATGTAACACCCATTACTATGGAAAAGGAGCCTGAGAGTGAAAAAATTATTTTATTAATTCAGTAGGATAGATCATGAATCATGTCAGAAAAAAACATAAACCTTTATACCTAGTTTTTACATTTTCACTGCTCATTTCCATGTTTTTACTATTCTTTTTTAGCTTTAACATCAAGTGTTTGGAGGACAAAAAAAATTATCAGACTGCAACTTTTTTTCCATTGTTGTATATCAGCTGGTGGGAGTTGTTATTTTGTTAATAGATTGGCAGTGAATCCCTCTTTACTACAACATCATTTTTAAAGGTAATTATCAATCACTTTTAGCTTTAATTGTGGTTTTTGCTTGGATTGATTTCTGTAACACCTGTTACCAAAAACGTAAATAAGTTCATCTCTCACGCAAACAATTCAATTGGAAATGAAGGTAGCTAAAGGCATAGTTGCCTTTCTTATCATGTTGGAATTTCTTCTAGAGTCTATTTCTTCTAACTTTCTAATAAAGAAAGACAAAACGTATAGGCTAATAGTTTGTAACATCCGTTACCATATTGCTTGTAACACCCGTTACCTTATTTTCACAGACTAAATGTAAATATCCTGAAAATTGTTATTTACAGTATTACTCCAATTAGTCATAGCCTCACTTTTTCCAGATAATTAAAAATCCCAGTTGTTAAGTTTGTGTGAGAGATAAACTTATTTATGTTTTTGGTAACGGGTGTTACAGACAATCTGTCTAAGCAAAAACCACAATTAAAGCAAATAGTGATTAATAATTACCTTTAAAAATGATTTTGAAGTAAAGAGGGATTCACTGCCCATCTATTAACAAAATAACAACTCCCACCAGCTGATATACAACAATGGAAAAAAAGTTGCAATCTGATCATTTTTGCTGTCCTCCAAACACATGATATGTTAAAGCTAAAAAGAGTTGTAAAAACATGGAAATGAGTAGTGAAAATGTAAAAAATATGTATGTTTATAAAAGTTAATATATTTTTCCAACATGATCTAATGATTTATCCTAATGAATTAATAAAATATTTTTTTCACCTCAGGCTCCATTTGATATGGAATGCATGTTTTCTTGTTTTGATTTAAAAATAGGCTAACTGATGAGCAGCACAGCTGTGAGTCCTAAGCCTGACTTTCAGACCGCCTTCTTGTTTGACGTCATAAATCCTGCAGCATGGCCTTTGTTTTAGAACGTGTGGTTAGCGTAAATTTTCACCAAAACCTTGCACTCTTAGATACTATAGCTATTAAAGTGTAGATATTATTCTATCGTGGGGGCCCATATGACCGAATTTCATATGACCGAATCCACTAGATATTACATTTGACCGAAAATAGAAGTGTTACAAATGACCGAATTTTTGGTTTATTACATTTGACCGAAAACGTGATTTGTTTCATTTGACCGAAAACTTCTATAGTTTATTACATTTGACCGAAAATATGAAGTATTACATTTGACCGAATTGGTGATTCGTTACATTTGACCGAAAATACGGGTTACAGTAGAGCGCCGATTATCCGAACTAATTGGGGACAGGGGGTTGTCGGATAACTGAATATTCGGATAATCGAACATGAAAAGGCAATATTTTAAAATTAAATATGTAATGTAAAAAGGTTAAAAATGATCAAACAAAAATTATTCATTTAATTATATTATGAAATCTATCAGAACACATTGATATCCCGGCG
The DNA here is from genome assembly GCA_035578135.1 of Flexamia atlantica. Classification (NCBI taxonomy): domain Eukaryota; kingdom Metazoa; phylum Arthropoda; class Insecta; order Hemiptera; family Cicadellidae; genus Flexamia; species Flexamia atlantica. The sequence continues at coordinate 41,564,066 of JAQJVK010000002.1, read as the reverse complement.
CAACGGGAGTTTCGGTTGGCGCGCAAATTTGAATTGCTTGAGAATCATGTTCAAAATATGAATTATTACGGCGTTCGGTTAACCGATGGTTCGGATAATCGACGTTCGGATAATCGGCGCTCTACTGTATTACATTTGACCAAATCAATATTTTGTTTCATTTGACCGAAAATATTTTCTTATTTATTACATATAACCGAAAATGAGTTTATTACATCTGACCGAATTTGGATTTATTTCATTTGACCGAATTACTGTATTAAATAGCATTATAGAAGAGCTGACTGAAAAACTAAATATTAAAAAATACTCTACTTACGAGAGAATTTGTAGAATATTACATTTAACCGAAATAGGATTTATTACATTTGACCAAAAACGCCGTTTGTTACATATGACCGAATAAGTGATCATTTGACCGAAAAACTTCTATAGTTTATTACATTTAACCGAAAATGTGAAGTATTACATTTGACCGAATTTGTGATGTGTTACATTGACCGAAAATACCGTTTATTACATTTGACCGAGTCAGTATTTTATTTCATTTGACCGAAATATTTACTACTTTATTACATTTGACCGAAAATTAGCATATTACATTTGACCAAAATTAATAATACCTTTTCGGTCAAATGTAATATTTTAGGTTTTCGGTCATATGTAATTCGGTCATATGACACACAGAGGCATCAGGAATGACAAATGACCGGATTTCATATGACCGAATCCACTAAATATTACATTTGACCAAAAATAGAAGTGTTACAAATGACCGAAATGTCATATGGCCGAATTTGTGGTTTATTACATATGACCGAAAACGTGATTTGTTTCATTTGACCGAAAACGTCTATAGTTTATTACATTTGACCAAAAATATGAAGTATTACATTTGACCGAATTGGTGATTTGTTACATTTGTCCGAAAATACGGTTTATTAAATTCGACCGAATCAGTATTTTGTTTCATTTGACCGAAATATTTCCTTATTTATTACATATAACCGAAAATGAGTTTATTACATTTGACGTAATTTGGATTTATTACATTTGACCGAAAGTGTAACTTGTTACATATGACCGAAATAGGATTTATTACATTTGACAGAATTACTGAATTGAATAACATTATAGAAGAGCTGACTTAAAAACTAAATATTTAAAAATACTCTACTTAGAAGAGAATTTGTAAAATATTACATCTGACCGAAATGGGGTTTATTACATTTGACCGTTACATATGACCGAATAAGTGATTTGTTCATTTGACCGAAAACTTCTATAGTTTATTACATTTAACCGAATTTGTGATGTGTTACATTTGACCAAAAATACCGTTTATTACATTTGACCGAATCAGTACTTTATTTCATTTGACCGAAATATTTACTACTTTATTACATACGACCGAAAATTAGTTTATTACATTTGACCGAAATTAATAATACCTTTTCGGTCATATGTAATATTTTAAGTTTTCGGTCATATGTAATTCGGTCATTTGGGGCCGCACCTTATTCTATTACTATTCTAAGTGTAGATATTATTCCTTTAGATTATATTAACTTTCGATCTCGATCAGTTAAGGAGATCAGAGGTAAAAAAAGTTCGGTTTGAGGACAGTGAAATCAAACTCAAGACAGCTAAGCCAGATTACAGATTCTAGGTCTGAACAAGGCCACATTACAAATAGTACGTGTGGTTAGCGTAAAAACCTTGCACTTTTTGATACAGCTTAGCCACTTGGTATGTTTATGAAGATACCTGTAGAAGTATTTTTGTCCGAAGATCCAACCTTGAATTCGTGTAGAACACCCCCATATCAGCCATTAAAGATGGCCGCCATTACAATCATGAATTGCTCTAACTCCGGTAATAGTATTCCGATCTTGATAAACCTTTTTTGTTTGAAAGATAATTTTAAAATAAAACTTTTTTATGCTTAACACATTTTTCTAAAGTTAATAATTTTCATTGTATATTTGAAAAACTGTATTTTCCATTTAATTCCATGGAAAAGTATAAATTCCTCAATAAAACTTCTTTTGGATCTTTAAATGGATGAAAACCTAGAATTATACTTTTATGATCAATTGTTCTCTGTCGTTTTAGTTATTTTTCTTTGTATTTATTTAGGTTTCGGCTCAATAATAGTTTTTTTACTCCATAAAATACTGAAAAAACTAGGCTAACTTGGAAAATGGCCTGTACGTATATCTTTTTGAGACCATTATTCTGATAATAGTTGACCTATTGGAATACAATTTCTGTGTATGTAAGTTTTCAACCTAGAGAATATTCTAAATTCAGCCATAGCCTTGTTGAGCCCCTCAAATCACATTTTATTGAGGAATTAGACTTTCCCATGGAATTAAATGGAAAATGTAGTTTTCAAATATACAATGAAAACTATTAACTTTAGAAAAACGTGTTAAGCATAAAAAAGTTTTATTTTAAAATTATCTTTCAAACAAAAAAAGGTTTATCAAGATCGGAATACTATTACTGGAGTTATAGAGCAATTATGAATGTAATGGTGGCCATCTTTAATGGCTGATATGGGGGTGTACTACACGAATTCAAGGTTGGATCTTCGGACAAAAATATTTGTACAGGTATCTTCTATAAACATACCAAGTGGCTAAGCTGTTTCAAAAAGTGCATGGTTTTTACGCTAACCACTCGTACTATTAGTAATGTGGCCTTGTTCAGACCTAGAATCTGTAATCTGGCTTAGCTGTCTTGAGTTTGATTTCCACTGTCCTCAAACCGAACTTTTTCTACCTCTGTTTTCCTTAACTGATCTAGATAGAAAGTTAATATAACCTACAGGAATAATATCTACACTTCAAGTCGAGAAACGTCAAGTAGAAGTTGAGACCCAACTGTAAGGTATCACTGATAGGCTAAACTGTTTCTCAAACTGTGCTACGGGTCTACTGGTGGTACATGAATACCTTTCAGGTGATACAAAAAAGTAGCAAAAAATGGGTTTTTGAATGACAGCTGTTCCGTTAACTCTGTACTGTGTTATAGCTACCACAGTTGCACATTTCAATGTTAATAAATGGTTACCAACTTTGACAGTGTCTATTTTGGGCAAACGTCCATTCTTATTCACCGCAGGAAAGAGGTTGCTTGCACAGTGAAGGCGTCGTCTGCAATGTGCAGGAGACATCCTTACAGGACTACCACGACCTCCTCAAATGGATAGTAGTATGCTGCAGGTTAAACTCAAGAGTTGGAATTTCAGTCTTCCACGTCTGCACTCATGTTACATTTCTCTTGTGGCACATAACAGCCTTGACGACTTTGAGGCTGTCAAGACATGCTTTGAAGAGATCCTCCTCATCCTGCCTCAATTAAGCTATAACAGCTCGGCAACGACTAAGCTATATCTTTGTTGGCGACTGAGATGTACATGTTTTATGTATTTTATTCAGAATAAAGAATGTCTATGTCTATGTCAAGACAACGGCACTGGAGTCACCCCCTCAGTTGGTTTATCCATGACCAAAGTCCGGAGTTGAAGACTCCACCTTAGGTTATCTTGGGTCTCCAATCGATGGGGCTTCCAACCCTATCGTTGGTTCCACTTAGAGAGGGAAGTTTGAAAACTCTTACTTCTTCTGTTTTTTGTTGTTGGAGTTAGGGCTTCTGGTTGGGTTCTGGAATCTCTTGATTCTTATGTCTTGCATTGCTTGACATGGTGTCTGGTTTGCCCCCAGATGGGCATGCCCCCCCCCATGTACCTCAATGAGAAAGTCAGACTCACCCATCGGCGAAGTTTCTTTATCCATGCTATTTAATCTGTACTCTCTGCTCGTCCTAAACCCCGATTGCAATGTAGACTGAATAATACAGAGTCATCCTGGCTTAAAAAAAAATACATAATGTTTACATTCATTCATCATTTCATTTGCAGATTTGTTAGACATTAATTACCCCATTGATAATTTAGAAAATTGTCTTGAACATAAAACACTTGAGAAATGAGAGTTTATTTTCAGATGAGACTTTTTCCTTCGAAAGAAGTGCTCAAAAGCTGCCATTGTTTTTCCTGCCTACTGTTCTATGTCCATGTATGTCTCTGCATTGTTTTAGTGATTTGACATAAAATACTTTGTTGTTTTTAAAATGTAGGGCAGGGAACGGGTAACATATTCAGTTCTTTCAATGAAGGCTCTCTCTTAGGAATTTATTTTCAATACTTTTTGCAGCCTTTTTTTTTTGCAAAGCAAAATTTGCTTTTGAAAAATGTTCTCAAGTCCTATTCTGAAATGAACGTGGGGGAAAATGATGCCTTTATCATGCTGTCATCAGTTGGGCAGGATTTACAAAGAGATTTTAAAAGAAAAATGCCAGAGAATTTTGAGACCGGTAGTCATTTTAATAAGTGGTTATTATGTGTACAGGCTAAGGGGAGGAAGGGGTAAGGGGGATAAACCCCTCATATAATGGTTTTTTTATTTTTTACAATTAAAAAATAAAATTATTAAATTCTGGTTTAGACCATAGAATTCAGCTTAATCAAACAAATAAATTGTGACTTTGAATTATTGCTCTGAGTCCACTGGTTACCGAGGTATCCCTACACATATAGAGGTATACACAGTACGTTGTTCCAATATTAACCTTATGGGAAATAAATTAAATTCTCTGTCTCGCTTATTTCTCAACAAATTTGGATAACACGTAAGCTTATATAGCTTCATCTAGTTGATATCTTCTGGATTATTGCAAAAACCTGTCAATTTCATATTTCCATGGCAGCAAACCTGCACGCACTCATTCTGCATGATATTCTCACGGAGAAAATTATTGATGTATGCACATTTTAGGATTTAAGTAGAATTTACTTAATTTGAGGCTCCATCTGACTGATTTATTTAAAAATTTGAAATTCACTGAGTAAGCTGGTCTGCTGCAACAGGAATTTAAATTTGGGCCTTGTATCTCCTTAGAATTAAATGTATTATTGATTTAAAACCCTAAACTCTTCTTAATTTCTTCATTATCTCAGATTGCACCATCAAATATTGAATTACTATTAGCTTACCATACTTTATTTTTTATGATATATTATTCATATTAGCCCAGTTCAGTTGCAACAGATTTACTGTCAAAAAAATTACATCCTCAGAAAAAATTTTGAGTCATCCATATTGATTCGTCACTTTAAAGCATCAAATTACATTTCATAAGCATTAATTAATTAATTAACCTTTAATAATTTTATATTTGATATAATTTAAAATACATTCTGAAATAATAACCGTAAGTAAATACTCTTTACAATTTTAAATCAATTAACCAATCTAAAAAAATCTTTCTTTGTGGCTAATGGTAGCATTACAATGTTTGACTAATTTATAATGATCCCCAGTTCTCTTCTCAAAATAGCCAAAAGTAAATTTTCCACATAAAATATTCTTGAGTTTTGCTGAAAGCAGAGAGAGAAGGCAACTGCCTGTTAACTAACAATAGTGTAGTGGCCATTAAAATCTTTTGTTGAAGAGGGAAGAAAGGTTTTAAGACCTGAATGCAATTTTATTATGTATGTACTGCACCAAAAATGAGGAACTTAACATCATAATTATGAATATCATCTATCTACCATATATATATATATATATATATATATATATATATATATATATTATTATTATTATTATTATTATTAAAAGATATGTTGAGTCAGCTGTTAATTAAAATAAAAAGAGTTTATATAAACCATATGTTTAGTAAAATATACTTCCATTTAAAATGCACGGGAACTTTAAAGTCCACTGGGGCAAAGCACATTGAACTTAGGATTACAAAAATTATTCCATGACCTCTACAGAAAATTCCCTTTAATTTGACACCTCAATCATCAAAATCGGTTCATAAATTAAGGAGTTTTGCTGTACACGAGAAATTCCTTAGCAAATTAGTATAATATAATAATATATATATATATATATATATATATATATATATATATATATATAGATAGATTGTTGAATATGTTTTTCCCATGTCATCCTCTCATCAAATGTTACACCCAAATATTTGAGATATTTTACTTTTTCAAGTTTTTCACAATGACAATGTAAACGAGGACAATCATGTGAGTGATAAATAACTGGTGACGAAAACTCAAAATCACGGAAATGAAAATTTATATATCTCGTCTTACTGACAAGATATATATTAACTTGCATGCTGTTTTTCAAGCACCAGTCTTGCCGGATATTTAGATCGAACATCATAATTGTTTTTAAACTTTCCTTGTTCTTATGTGAATAAAGAAAAACCTATATTTTCAGCAAATGCCTGAATATTACCATTACAGTTTTTACTGAGCAAATCGTTTATGAATATAAGGAATAGGACTCCGGACGTCACCGGTCCCTGAGGAATCTCTACGGTGACGGGTAGAGGCGCACTGAGGTAGCCTCCGACCCGCACGCGCTGTTCCCTTCCAGACATATAGCTGCGGAACTACCGGAGCGCCACACCTCTGATCCCTGCCGCCTCCAGTTTACAGAGCAAAATGTTATGATAACCAGGTCAAAGGCCTTCCTGAAGTCAACAAAGAGACCAGTAGTTTTATTGCTATAATTTCTGCTTGTATAAGTCAAATTTGTAAAATTTAGAAATAAATATTCGTAGGTTATAACGTAAATATTTTTTAGGGCTGTGTTACCTAACATTCTACTTAAAATATATCGGTCTATATACCACATGCAATTTTCTACATTAGGATATAGCCTAACGTATTTAAATTATGAAAGTTCCTCATTCGTTGTAGTTTTTTCCAGGTAATTACAACAACTTATTCACTTATAGGTCACAATAAATCTAGCTTTTCAAACGTCACGTCCTCCGAAACCTCCTCTCTTGCCCAGCTCACAAAAATAAAATACAGGTAGATTTTTTAGACTATAATTAGGCATTATTATTTATTAGAACAAAAATCAATCGTCCAAGCAACATCAATCAAAAAGATCAAGCTAGTTAGCCTATATTTTGTTGTTTTGTCAGCAACTACCGATGATCATTTTCCAATAGATCGAGGCATGCGACAGCCGGCGGTCGTGCTAACTACGGCAAGGCACACGGCGCTATCTGACGGATATATGCAAATCAGCCGCTGAATATAGCGGCAATGACCTGAGCACGCCAACCGCCAACCAACGTTCCCGTTCCTTAACCAAAATCCTGGGTTTTTTTTTTAATTATCTTTAAGAATGAAATAACGATATGCACTGTTAATGCTAAATTAAAGACCTTTATAAAATGAGAACTTTTTTATCATTGCATTGTTTGTATTTCAGGTTGAAATGTATTCAAATATATCTTTGCCGCATAAAGAGAACCAACTTTTATTAGTGTGAAAATTACTTAATTTTCTGCCTGCGTTTATTGTAGTTAAATAAAAAAATATTCACACTATTAGCGCTAACATAATAATTATATAGGAAGTCCTAACAATTTTGAAATGACAGTGTTTTTGATGAGTCCTAATCGGTCCTAGTCCATTTATCACTTAATACCCCCGTTGCAGCAGACCTGCATACTCAGCGAATTTCAAATGCAAAACAACATATTTCAATCTAACATAGCGAGATTTGACATGTTTTTGTAAGCTCCATAAGAATAACATTGGGAATGAGTATGCAGGTTTGCTGCTACTGGTATATTAAAACTGGGTGGTTTTAATTCAATATTTAGTAGATCTGAACTAGAAGAAGCCATTTACCAAGTTTTATCAAGATATGTTGAGAATTAAGCGAGATATAGAATTTTACTTATTTCCCATAAGGTTAACATTGGGACAACGTACTGTGTTTACCACTTTCAAAATCTCGGTAACCAATGGACATAGAGCTATGATTAAATATACTAAATTGTTTGTTTTTTCAAGCTGAATTCAATGGTGGAATCCAAAATCGGATCACTTAAACTTTTCCATATAAAAACGCAAAAAACCCAGTTTTGGGGGGTTTATCCCCCTTTACCCCCCCTTCCGATAGTCCGATCCGGCTGGTTTACGAATTCGTCCAATTGATTACCACTTTACACGTCTGTACCGAATTTCATAAAGATCGGACCATTTTTACGGCCGCTATCGTGCTACACATATATAGATATATCTACTATATATTTGTCAAATACCACTAAGTGGAAACATCGTTCAGCCCAAACTACTTGACCTAGAACCTTGAAACTTTGCATGGATGTTCCTCTTAGGGCGTAGACATCCGCTAAGAACGGATTTTACAAAATTCGTAGTATAAAGGGGTTTTTGGCGAGGCCGAAGTTTTCAAATTTTCCCATTTAAAAGTATGTTGGACGATTTTTGTTTACATTTTTAATGTTCATAAAACAATCAGCTGGTAGTTAGCTTCGGAAATGTATACGTTGATACAGATGATGTAATAAATTGATTTCTTTTATCATGGCTTCATTGATTTTTGTTGATTTGTTTCAAGGACATAATTATGTACTATATAAAAGTTACATTTAGTTTAGATAAAATCCACCATTAATTAGTTAAGTGGCACCATCTATATTTCGGTAGCGAGAGTTACGCAGTTTAAAACGTGAAGAGCATACTGCCTTTTGTGGCTGAGACTAAATCCCGGTAAGATGGAAAGAGAAAAGAACAGTGGTTTTTCAGTCACAAATAGAATGTGCTGAAATGATATGATTCTTTGATCTACTTATGTAAAAATTTATAAATTATACAAATCCCTGATTGTAAGTTATATTTATACTATCTTTTCTACTGTATTTTTGTCAAATACCACTGACCTATCCTATGTACAGCCAAAACTACTTAACCTTGAACCTTGAAAATTTGCATGGACGTTCCTTACAGAGTGTTGACATTCATCAAGAACGAATTTTTTTAATTCGGGGTTTTTAGAGGTTTTTCGTGGAGCTGAAGCTTTGAAAATGCCCCATGTTAATGTAATGGATGATCTTTTGTTTAAATTTCCAATTTTATTCAATCAAGCATATTAGCTTCACAAACGGATACGTTGTTACAGCTGATTTATAATTTGATTCCTTTTATCATGGTTTTGTGGTTGTTTTGATGATTTTGTTAGGTTATTCGTACTATATTAAAGTTACATTTGGTTTAGTTTCGTACCTTATACGTTCAATCATAAGCTCATTATGTGGTACCATCTTTTTAGGCAGCAGGAGCTATAGTTATTTCCTTAGGCCGTCCTTCATGTTTTTAATTAAAATCATGCCAGTTACAATAATTTGGCAAATTCCTTGTTCATCTAATTCGACGGTGTCCCGGCTTTTCACGGAAAAATAAATGCTGCAATCAGTGGTTGATCTTAAATTATTCCTACCCGTCCATATTTTAAGTTAAAAACTAAGTGAATCGAGTTTGAAATACTGCCCACGGATAGCACCATAACTGTTTCGAACATTCAGCCCTTAACTGTACTTAATTGATGCCCTACTAGGCAATCCAGGGACGTAATGGTAAATCTACAAGGAAGTACCTTAAAATCGACACATTTGGTGTTAAAATCGGTCCGGCCGTTTTCGAGTTATAACGGTGAAAAGAAAACCTTCACTATCTACTGTGGTATCTACATTTTATCCTACATTCCGCCATAAAACAAACATATCTCTACATGACATATTCCTTGATATAAATATTTTCTATTCAGTCCTCTAGATTCTTCATATCAAGGTTATACGATAATTTTTATCGTGAGCGAAGCCACGGGTTCTGCTAGTATATAGATATATAGATATATAAATATACAGATATATAGATATATAGATATATATATATATATATATATATATATCTAAATACCCCCGTTGCAGCAGACCTGCATACTCAGCGAATTTCAAATGCAAAACAATATATTTTAATCTAACATAGCGAGATTTGACATGTTTTTGTAAGCTCCATAAGATTAACATGGGGAATGAGTATGCAGGTTTGCTGCTACAGGTATGTTTAAACTTGTTGGTTTTAATTCAATATTTAGTAGATCTGAACTAGAAGAAGCCATTTACCAAGTTTTATCAAGATATGTTAAGAAATAAACGAGATATAGCATTTTACTTATTTCCCATAAGGTTAACATTGGGACAACGTACTGTGTTTACCACTTTCAATATCTCGGTAACCAATGGACATAGAGCAGTGATTCAAAGTACTAAATTGTTTGTTTTTTTGAGCTGAATTCAATGGTGACAACAAAAATTTGATAAAATTTATTTTTCCATCTAAATTGATCAAAAAACCCATTTTTGGGGGGTTTATCCCCCTTTACCCCCCTTCCGGTGGTCCGATCGGGCTGATTCACGAACTCGTCCAATCGATTACCACTTTATATGTCTGTACCAAATTTCATCAAGACCATTTTTACGGCCGCTATCGTGCTAACAGACACACATATATATAGATATATAGATATATATATATATCTAAAAATTCGAACGAATGGTGTTTTTTGCTTCTGGGGGTTGCAAAGCGAAAAGTTATCATGGTCTGGGGCTTAGGTCTTACCATGAGACCTACGGTAATAGCTTCTTCCCTATAGGGGAAATTCGCTAAAAAAGATCGCGGTAGCGAATTTCAGTAGATTCAACAGAAATTGACAGAAAAAGTGCCATATATCCATTTCTAATGACAAATGCTGTGTACTAAACTGAGTAGTGATTTGGAAAATCGAGTCGAGTCAAAAAGCATTTTCAGCGAACTTTTTTTCGCTCTTTGGTCGCGAGGCTAGCGAATTTTTTTCTGAGTTGACTTATTTTAGATTAGAATTAGAATTTTCTTTGTTGCCTTAATCAAAAACAGTAATCTTATAATGTGTATTTACTTATTGGTTGATTCCTGAATTAAGAGCAATAACATAAGATACCACAAGTGAATTAAGAATACTGTTTACTTGAACTTATCGGTATCATTCACATTCATTTTATTTCCACTACAAGCCTTTCTTGTTTAGACTTTTTTCAAATTAAAGTATTAAAACTCATGCCACAAACAATTGCATGCCCTGAACTCCATTTTCATAATTTGGTCTAATCAAATATACTTAAATTTATGTACTATGTAAATTTATGCATGTATACTCAGTACAATGATTAACATAGATTGCATGAAAAGATAATTCAGATTATCGCCTCGGAAAATATTTGTTTTAAGTAGAAAAAATCTTAGACTTATCGCACATACAAATTTTATTTTGAACAGTTACGAATACAGACACGTGCGGCGGCCTTGCTCGGGGGGCGGGCTCAGTCTTGGCAGCAGCGCGGCGGACAGCGCGGGATGGCCTCGGGCGGCACCGGGTAGTCGCAGTCGCACAGGTTCAGCGGCGGCGCGAACTTGCACACCGGCCCGCCCTCCATGTCCTCCACCAGCTGCTTCTTGCAGATCTCCTTCTCCTTCTTGGGCTTCATGGGGATCCTGATGTGCAGCGAGTGTCCCCTGATCTCGGCCACGATCTCCTTGTAGTTGCCGGGCTCCTCCGGCGGCTGCGGCGGGCCCAGCTCCTCCTCGTCCGGATAGTACGGCGGGGGGTAGGAATACGGTATGTCCGTCCCGTCTCCGTAAGGACTCTGTTGGTCCTCCGGCACTTCCATTTCAGGCGGCGGCGGCACGTAGTTCGGGTCCACTTCGATTTTCGGCGCTTGCGACGAATCCCCGGGTATTTGTTCTACTTCTTTCGTGTCCGTCCCCTTGAACATGAACGCGTCGTCTTGAGCGCCCACTTGGAACTGGGTCACTATCAGTTGGCCGAAGCACGAGACCCTGATCAGCCCGGTGATCGCTCCGATCTTCTTGTTGCTCTCGCTGAGGATGTCGAACGTCCCTTGTTTGGTCTTGGACAGCGGGAGGTCGGTCTGCGCCACACTGGAGTGCATGAGGGCCGCCACGCTGTCTCCCAGCTCGATTGAAGCCGTTCCGATGGAGATTTTTCTTGATCCGCCGTTGTCTTCCAACTTCCTCAGTATGGATACGTAGACCTTGAACGAGAAGGGGAGGTCCGGGATCAGCGACGACCGGACGGAGAACATGCACGACTTGCCGCTTTTGAAGGTGAGGTCGACGTCCTCCGTGGCGCTCCTCCGCGGCGGTGACGTGACGAAGTCCTCCTCGCACAGCACCAGCGGCGGGTAGTCCAGGAACTGGAACATCACGCACGTCTCCTTCAGTTTGGACTTCATCGACGGGTCCAGCTCGATGTTCGCCGTAGAAATGTACACGCTGTCCAGAAAAACTTCCATTAGAAATAGTTTTTCGTACTCTGGACTGTGGCTTGGATTCGACGGTGGACTCATGGGTTGAGCCGGATTCGACGGTGGACTCATGCGTTTAGCTGGATTTGGCGGGCTTCGTCTCGACGCCATAGTGTCGTAAGTTGAATAATTAAAAACAATTTAGATAAAATGTACCGAAAAGTTATTAACTAAACCAAAATATCAAGTGAAATTTCGAATTTTGATTTAATTTAAAGTGGTGGTCCGAAATAAACACTGACAGCTGTTTTATTTTTTGTTTATAAACAAACATACGCTCTTATTTTTGCTGCCGCTGATTATTGTGCAGGGTAAAGGGTGATTTTATATGTGGATAATATTTCCCATTCATGTAAATCCTCATAAATGTTTTGTATTGTGTAGTCTATAAAAACACGGCGTTTTGTATTATGAAGGGACTTAACTAGGAGAGCTGAGATTGAACAATAACGTTGATATTCCACTTTAGTACCCTATAAAGTATAGAGACAGTTGTGTCCTCGGGGAAAAAATAGCTTTATTAAAACATAATCCTTTAAAACTATTTTTCGACCCCATCATCGTAAAATAGAGAAAGTATACTATAACTAAAATTATAAGAAAGCAAACTGTTCTTCTTACATACACCTACATTTCTTATGTGACAAATATTATCCATAAATATTGGGTCGATCTCGAAGAGCCTGTGAAGCACGTTTATTACAGTTTCGTTTCGTTCGTTATACAAATTCGATTTTATTTGTATACATTTTTGTTGCTTCTGTAATACTTGATATTCTTCATAGACCCCTACTTTAAAGTAACACTCGATGAGGCAGTAACCAAGTTCTCCTACCTGTGTGCGCCTCAGTCGATACGGACGGACGGATCCAGAGCCGGAGCGTCGCACTGCGCCGTGGCCCTCTGCAACTGTGTATTCTTTGCACAACTTTAATATTTATTCAAGCCTCTAGCCCGACTGCAACGGTCGTGTTTTATGTTTAATGGTGTGTTACGTCCGCCTGAATATCCCCTGCAATGTTGTTAAAGTTAGCACAGCATTCATTGAATGGAGTCGTTTCCGCGTGTTCTTTATAAAGATCTGTTTGTTGTGTTTAAGTTAACATTGTATGGTATTGTATACATTTATTAAATTATTCATCAATTAAAAAAAAACGCCGAATCGTGCATTTTAGTATTTTTAAAGAAATATCTAGAATTAATTAAAAGAAACTCTGTAAAAATTACTGGTGGTAGCATAAAAATCCTCCTGATTTAAATTGGTAAGTGTGAACCTAATTTGTCCAGTGATTTGTCACGCTGTTGTATTGTGTGACATTGAGACTCCGTGGGAGAGAGTCTCCGAGAGAGTGGTGTAGTGGGACAGGGATTGAGTGTTGTTTTATTTCTTTTACGACCAGGACCAGGACCGGTCGACATTACCTTGGGATACGTCGATCTGTCCAAGCAATCTACATTCTGACATTTTATTCAAACCGAGTAGGGAGTATTACTTGGTTCAGTGTTTCTACTAAATCCCTCATGCCTAAATTACTACCTAAGTTGGTAAAGATCATAAAAAGGTAATTTCTAAATCATCATTGTGAGAAAAACTTGAATTTAATTATTCCATGAACAAGTTTTTCCTGCTAACTTTAAACAGAAAGTGCTAAGCGATCGCTACTTCGTAATTTTTGTCGACATTCTTTCCTTTTTAAAGCAATGACAATGCCCTAGATCTTCTGAGTTGCGACAAGGACGAAAAATCAATGTAGGGATAGGATGAACTAAAAGTTTGGAGCAAAGAAATTAAAATATTCGTAATGAACTGAGAAATATAGCTCAACTGACATAGAAATTATCAGTAATCAATTAAACAAGGGCCGACTGCTAATAAATATACTTTTTAATCCTCACTACTTTTCTGATACAACTCTTGTTCTCAGTCTCATTTCATTTGAATAATAATCCACACACTCAGCCCTTATTTTTTCACAAGCCTTTCGAAAGGAACGGGCAAACAGGTCAACATTCGATATGCCTATACATAGACGAAATGTACATTCGGAGAGATGGACGAGCGAGAGAGAGAGGGAGAGCGCGGCCTTGAGTGGATCGATCTGTGAGAGCGAACGGTCCGATAAATCCACACTGAGGCCATCAGCGCGCTGAGTCGCTGAGTCCACAGCCAGTCTGCTGCCGTCAGCATGCACTGCATATTAAGTCCAAATATCTGGGGACCGAGCTTCGCTCGGGGGTAAACAGTAACATTTTCAAAAATACATGTTCATATTGCTCCTCACGGTGTTAATTAACTTTGTAATTTCTGAGGATCTAAATTTTGAAGAACAGACTCAAAAATTTGAGTTTGAGGTGGATTGAGTTAATTAATATCACGTTTTTTCTCTTAGCGACGTTAAATAAAATAAAACCTTGTCCCAATAAAATAAAGTTGAACTTGTTCCTTGTAGATTTTGAGAATTTGCTTCTCTATTTCTAAATCGTACTCGCAAACTTTAAGAAACATCAAACTGATTTAAATTTAGTGTAGCATCAAAACACCTTTATGTAAACAAATACATGTTGTTGCTTTGATATTTCTAAGTTGTGGGCCTTTCTTGGAAAAAATCCTAGGCCGTAAATGAAGAATAAATAAATAATCTAAAACGCAGTTGTTTGCCTAACTGGGATTTTTAGATGGGGATAGTACTCCATGAGCAGTCTGTAGTCAATTGATTGTATTATCTCTGTTCTATTCCAATCACTGGCAACGTGCTATAAAATTTTTAAGTTGCTTGGTTATTAACAGCTGGACGATTCGTTTGTTTACTTTTTCGTTATTATTCGTTGTTATCATGACAACTCATAATATGACCCCATGTTAAAAATTATCAATCTTTAATTTAATTTTTCTAAAAAATGTGCGTTTCTACAGCAAATTCAACCACGTAGGTGAACTTAAAAATAAAAACTACACCTACATGCTAAATTTTATCAAAATCGTTAGAGCCGTTTTCGAGATAGAATTTATATACAAGGATTGCTCATTTAAAGTATTTAATTTTTCTAAAAAATGTGCGTTTCTACAGCAAATTCAACCACGTAGGTGAACTTAAAAATAAAAACTACATCTACATGCTAAATTTTATCAAAATCGTTAGAGCCGTTTTCGAGATAGAATTTATATACAAGGATTGCTCATTTAAAGTAATAGGATTTATATACTGTTTATCTCCTTCTAAGAGGTATCTTGTTATTTAAATCTCATAAACTTTTGGTTGGGAGTCCCCAAGGCACTGATAAGAGCAGCATCGATTGAATTTTCCATTATTTCGCTTCAAAAATAGTTTCTTAATTTTTGGTTGTAAGAATTGCTCCGGCTTAAGATCAGACAATAGATCAATTTTAAACATAGCTAGGATACATCGCTTTGAATTTCTACAACAGAATTTCCAATAAAATTGTGATTTTTAAATATTGCTTTCAAGTTTTAAATATAAAAGTTTGAATCATCATAAATTGCATAGTATGTTTCACAGTATTGTTAGAAATAAAAATATTTTAACTAAGCGAATGGAAGAAAATTAATGCATTATACAGCATTAGCATTAGAAGTTGAGTCCGAGAGTTGAATTAATGGTTGCATCGACAGTCAAGTATATAAAACCCTTGCAACAGTTTGGACAATACATGCGAGTCAGCGGCTTATATGCAACATTCTGCGGATCAGCTCTAACAAATGTCGACAGCCAAAAATGTTCCCAATTTCCAACCACTCATATTTGTTGGCGCAGGGGACTCAACACAAATTGGCTTTCTAATGCCAACGACTCTTACACATACTTCTCGTACATTTTGGTGTAAGGCGTCGAAATGACTTTGGTGTGTGTGATATGTTTTATAACATAAGTAATAATTAATTTAATTGAAAAATAGTACCTGGTGGACCGAGCCTTGCTCGGTGTTATTTCATGTTTACCAGTTCATCCTGTTACTATAAAATATTTCAATGTCATAAAATGTATCAATATAAACCTTTTTTATTGCTCTATGGACTCTTCATCCCACCTGCTGTATTTTCCCTTGATAGCTGTCGATTCCAAACAGCTGTTATTATTATTTCATTTGTTTACACTTTCCTTGTTTGTTTTCGTTGCTATCACGGCAACCCATAAGGCCAATGTTAAAATTTTACAACTTTAAAATTTGACTTATTACGTTATTAGATTATCTCTGGCCAAGTAATCTGCGTAAAAGACGTTTTTGAGTCATAAATTACCTATTTCCAGACTTTGAAAGAAATCCTCGGAGCCGTTTTTGAGATAAATGTGCAAGCAAGCAAGCAAGCATACAAGCAAGCAAGCAAGCACGCACGATAACATTACTCATATAAGAGTATAGGATTGAAAAATAGATTAAATCAGTGTTCTCGCAAACTTGAATTTTAGATAGGCTAACATTTTGTAAGCGTTTTAAGTTAAAGTTTAATTACACTTTTAACTTGAAGACTTTTCAGGTTTGATTAAAGAATCTGAAAATGTTTTCATTATTGATTCTATTAGTTCAATTCCTAGGAGGTAATGTGGAAGTGATTTGAAAAATACGTTATTCATGGCAGTACCTCCTCCTCACTATAGCGAATTTCGTTGATTAGAAATATGAATTTTCACTCCTTTCATATTAACCTTACCAATATTTACCCGCGTATGTTACTTCGTCTGTCAACCATAAATCAAGGCGATCGCGTTATGATTCTTTATTAGGTGGGTCACGGAACTTAAGTTCGTGTGGTTGGCTGGAGTTTGCTAAGCGTTTTTCAACTCTGCCACTGCCACTAGAAGTTGAACACCCAAGTTCGCCAAACGTATTTCCTCTCACTCGCTTCTGAATCCTGTTCTGTCCGCTCGGTCTGCTTTTGACAGTTTTACAGAAGTTTTAACAACTCGCGGAGTTTGTGTAGTGACCCAATTCCGCGATTCAGACAACGGCAGCGTCAGAGCAGCTGTCAGACGCCGCGCCGCGTCCCTCCGCAGCAACACGAAACAATCTGGTTCCGCATCCGGCATCGACCGCTATTGTTTTACTCCATAGAGTTGAGAGGCCTCCCATCTCGCTATCGCTTTTCATAGAGTTAGAAACAATGTGACAAACAACGCGGCTCGCGTTACATCGATCGAGGGCCGTGTTCCACTCGCCTCTGATGTGAAGACCGCCCGCACGGGTCTGTTGTAATTTATAACACTGGCCTTATCCCCTCATATCACAGGAACCTCTCCTAAAAGGTTTATGATGTCATGTTTATCTATACACAATGTGCATAGCTTAAGTTGGAATCGAAATGGGCAGTAATATCGTGGAGTTTTCAATTAGCTATCACATTATTCATTCGTCAGTTTTTCGGCACAGCAAATTTTGTGTGCATTATTTAAGCTGTATAATAAACTCCCTCAAAACCTAAAAATTCAGCAACCAATCCACTGCTTCAGGGCTTCCCTAAAACACCATCTCCTGAGTCGATCCTACTACTCGGATGATGAGTTTTTGAACGAGTAGACGGAGGAAGTATTTTATTTTATTCATTAAAGGTTAATGTATTTTGTTTTTATTTTACAATTTATATTTGTTTATATATTTTAGTAATATAAGACAATAAAACTAGGGGTCCCATGCGCAAATTGCGCATTTTAATATTGTGTTTGTTCGTGAGAAACTATAACCTAAAATTCGAAAAAATAATTACCCTCTTTAAATTCACAATTATTAAAAAGTTAACCTGTTCAAACTTGAAATTGAAATGTTAAATATTTTAAGAAGCAAAAAACATACACACACATTGTCCGTCGTCCCTACACTATGTATTTGAATTTGATTATCACGTTTGCTTTTATAATCTTACCTACCGAATCAATATCTAAAAATAAACGTTCACTATTCATAAGTTGTTTTTTCTCTTAGTTACATTTTCAGTGTATATCTTTTTTGTTTACAATGTCACTGGTTGACAATTCGTCTGAAGGTAATCAGCTGTTAAATTACGATTTACATTTAGCAAGTTGGTCAGCACTGGACCGTTGAAAGCGCCCTCTATAAATAAATTAAAGCCTTGGGGGTCGAAGCCGAAAAAGAAATGTCTATTTTAACTATCTTTCGCAGGTGCGCTACATTATAAGCTTTAAAATGACTCCTCAATCGTAAAAATCGGTTCAGTAGGAAGCCTGAAAAAGGGATCTAACAGAAAAAACCTTATTGTATTAAGTATATAGGTTGACAATACATATGTTTACCTGAGCACTGCTCAATATTGTGAACCAAATGTGGAAATAAAGAATTGAAGAAATCAAATGTCCGGGCTTTACTTTTCTTTGGCAGTGTCATAAAAAATGTCTGTTTGAGTTGGGACCAAAATAACTCTTAAACATTGCGAAAAATTAATCATCGTACCTAAATTTTATTTTGGAATAAAAGTAAGTTATTTATACCTTTTCCCTGTGGAGTCCCAGAGTTCTACTCATTTCAGCGCTCGAATGTGATCTCACAATTATTTTATTTTTATATTAGAAAGGTGCAATACAGTCCTTCATTATTTTTCTTGACTTAAGGTAATTATGGTCTTAAGAACAGAACTAATGTTTCTTGCTGATCGTTAGATCTGTGTGTCACTATATGTTTCATTTCCATGTACCACTATTTTTCACATTCATTGGGTACATGAAGCAATTCTTAAAAAAGTGTAGCAATTTGGTGGTTTTCATTGTGTCACTCATTACGTTTGCTCTCCCCTGGTATTGTACGTTCCTCCAGTGCCAGATTGGCTGTCATTCCCAATATTCTGTAACGAGGTCAGCCGGCACTCTACGGCTCGCCACGGTTTCCCAAGATGGCGGCGCCACCGGGTGTCACGCTGTCACACGGACTGTGGTCGACACGTGGCCGCACGTGACGTGTGACGCGTGACGTAACGTGACAAGATCTGCACTTTCTCCTGGACGTCCACTCGTGGCTTACTTACCACCTTTCTTGATCTCTTCCACGTTTAGATCCTTTTGTTTCGATGGTTAGGTGAATGAGCCAGCGTTTAAAATTAGACTTCTTATGAATGTTGGTCGACAGGATTGGTTTGAAAAGGCTTGATTGTGAATTATGAATACATGGTAGCTGTTTTTTTTTTCAAATACACGTCTTTATCAAAGAATGGTATTTTTTCACCTGCATCTTGAAGCCCCTTTAATGGTTTGTAAACCTTTACATTTTGTTGTCCCACTTTTTAATCACCACGTTTGTTGTAGTGTTTGAATGAGTAACACGTGAATATTGCGCATTGACCTTGTAACTCGGATGGATTGAATGCACATTATTGTATTGTGTTCTTGGGATTGATTAACAATCAATCTTAAGCTCCATATTACTTTTAGGAAAATAAGTAATTTTGTATTTGCGCTTTGTTGGTTGCAGGCAGACGGGGCGGCGAGGAGTGTGACGACGATGTAGAGGTGTCCTGTCCAGTTACAATCTCGCAGCGGTAAGTCCACCACATACACATAACCATCTCCTGTGCCGCGTCGTCACTTCGCCACATCCCGTCTGTAATCTTCGGCGGTCAAAATGTACGGGTTTCACTCTCTGAAATCCTGTCGTTGACCCAATTAAACACTCGTTATTCGACGTCCACTATAAAAGCTTAAAATGCAGCTTTGTAGTTTGAATATTTGCAAATGTTTTACGCTACGCAACTGTTTTATTTATTAATTGCTGGAAAATATGTCAATATCCTAATTTATATCAAGCACCTTCTATTTATCTTCAAATTTGTTTTACGCAATCGTATTGGCATGTTTGTATTTATTTTTATTAATTGATCGTTTATCAATATGTTATACTATTTAGTGATGCCATACGTGTTTAGGCTAATCATTGTTGATTTTAATTATAAAAGTTTATTCTGTTGCAGCTTCGCTTGCAAACGTTTTTGTGATTTTTATTGAAGCACTGTAATCCTCGGCCATCCGTTTTAAAACTAAGTACCAGGTGAACCGATCCTTGCTCGGTATTATTTCATGTTTGCCAGTTTATCCAATTACAGTCACGAAAATCTAGTGTAAAAAATTGATAAATAAAAACATTTTTTATTGCTCCATGAAATCCTTACTTTCATGAAGTAAAGAAATACTCATTTAAAAGTAAATTCAAATTCAAAATCATTTTATTTCCGATAGATACAGCTTGTTACAAACATGAAGCGTAATTAACTTAAAAATAAAAATAAAATGGTGCAGTAACAAGTATATTTTATTTGTTCATTATCCTAGGGAAATGTACCCACATGGGCCAAAGCCTGTGAGTGGGCACGAGTCGTTCTCACTTTTATCGTTTTGGATAAAAAAATAAAAAAATTTGCAATAGGAAAAAAGTATTGCTATTTAAAATATATAAAATGTTATTCAAGTATTCGGAGATAGAAAATGGACTTTCATTAAAAGTAAACACTTTCACTTATGATTACTTTATTTGTTTACACTTTCCTTGCTTATTTCGTCGCTATCATGGCAACTTTTGAAGCCAGTGTTAAAGTTTTGCAACTTATTAATTAATTTCATTACATTATTAGATTTTCTCTGGCCAAGTAATTTGCATAGAACACGTTTTTGAGTCATTAATTATTTCAAGACGTTGAAGGAAATCCTCGAAGCCGTTTTTGAGATAATTGTACAAGCAAGCTCGCAAGCAAGCATGTTTTATTATTTTATAACATCGTTCTTGCAAGGGTAGGCCTACAGGATTCAAACCATGTTCAGATATTTGGTTTTAAACATAAATGATTTGAGTTTGGTATAGTGTTGACGGATATAATAGCGTCATTCTAATACCGTACCAAAGCGAAGCCCTAATTATGAATCGTATTGGCAAGTGTACATAAAAATACCTTTTACTTGACACCTCAAACATTGAAATCATAGACTATATCCTTTTTTAACTTATGGCTCACTCTCGCGTATTAATGTTCTCAATTTTCTACGATATTAATTTATGAATTATTACCTGGTGGGCCGAGCCTTGCTCGGTATTATTTTACATTTGCCATTTCACCCAATTATTATAAACAATTCGATGATGTTAATTTATGAATTCCCTTTTTTATTACTCCAAAGCAATCTTTATCCCAAATGCCGTCTTTTTCCTATATAGATGGCTGTAGTTTGCAAACAGCTGTTATGATTACTTTATTGGTTTATACTTCCTTGTTTTTTCGTTGCTAGTGCTATCATGGCAACTCTTAAGGCCATTTTAAAAATTTTACAGCTTTAAAGTTAATTTTATTACTTTATTCGGTTTTCTCTGGCCAAGTAATCTGCATAGAACGTTTTGAGTCATTAATTACTTTCAAGACTTTGAAGGAAATCCTCGAAGCCGTTTTTGAGATAATTATGCAAGCAAGCACGCACGCAAGCAAGGTAACATTGCTAATATAAGAGTATAGGATTTGTGAAGAATTACGTGAACCAAATTGTGAGGTTAAGGTCATGTCATTTTATGTTAGGAGCAATTAATTTGGATAGTTTATACTTTGATTGTAGGTTTAGACCACCTCGAGAGTGAGACCACTGCGAGTTCACATTGCCGCCATATCGCTCTTTATTTGTTAATTTAGTTCCAAGCACGCTTCGCGAAAACTTTAAAATCAATTAATTTACCATCATCAACTTAAAACACGTGATTTACCTCGTGATTTATAAGGATAAGGGGAAGGTCAATGTGATCACATACAATTTCAACATTCCCGTTACTATACGCTCCTGTTACAAATCCATCCTCTTGCAAGATGTCTCGACAATAAACTTCAAGGTGTTTCTTGTTACATAATTGTTCACACAAACGTATCCACGCCGTTAAATCACACTCTCCACAATCACGTTTTTCATTATTCTGTATGGTATACTGTATTCTGCAGTCGGAGAACCTCCGTCGGTAGGACCTCTGCTGGCTACCGAACCGTGACCGATTCAGATTCAGATGTCGTCAGCGGGCGATGTGGCAACGCAGGCGAAGCGGCCTCACCGACAATTCTTCGTCAAAACTTAAAAGAAAATCTATTAACGTCGAAAATATCGGAATAGAAAAGTAACTGTTATGAGTTTCTAATTTTCCATATGACTTAATTCAATTTGACGGACTTTCCGCCTGAATTACTTCATTATACGCGTTTACATCATCTAAGTACTCAAATTCCTTTTCTTATAATCGAAAATGAAGTGTTACAGTTCAGTTCCTTTGACTCAGTCTGTAGTTGTTTCTAGTGTCATAATTTCCCCCTCCTTATCATTGCTTAGTCATGTACGCCACTGGTATTACAAACTGGTCTTGGAACCTTGCCTGTAATAGATATGACTATGAATGTTCAATAAGATGTTTTTTACAATTGGAAAATGTCCGCAGGGACACTGAATTGTCTAGATTGGCAATTGAGCGTGTGATGAAAAGTTGACCCAGTTTTAGAAGTTGCCAACAGAAAATACTAATGACACTGCTGATAGGCTCTATTGAAATACTGTTGACTATACTCTTAGGAGTGATTAAGGAGGATGGGTGTAATTAATAGTGTAATAGGTAGCAATCATCATTTAGTTGATTTTTTGTTTGCTCTCTGGTGCACAGAGATTTTCTTAAGACAGGTGAATACTCGGCTCTGATGACCAATAGATAAAAACTACAATCTTGCTTGGATGAATAGTGGCACAGCCGGGCTATATAAGAAGGATGCTACACAGTACCAGAGCGAGGCCGCCGAGTGGTAGCGTGGTCCGCCACTGGGAGCCGCCCTGGCACCTCCTGCCGCCCTGCCGCTAGCCTGTCTCGCAGCCGCTACACAGTACCAGAGCGAGGCCGCCGAGTGGTAGCGTGGTCCGCCACTGGGAGCCGCCCTGGCACCTCCTGCCACCCTGCCGCTAGCCTGTCTCGCAGCCGCTACACAGTAGGCCGCCGAGTGGTAGCGTGGTCCGCCACTGGGAGCCGCCCTGGCACCTCCTGCCGCCCTGCCGCTAGCCTGTCTCGCAGCCGCTACACAGTACCAGAGCGAGGCCGCCGAGTGGTAGCGTGGTCCACCACTGGGAGCCGCCCTGGCACCTCCTGCCGCCCTGCCGCTAGCCTGTCTCGCAGCCGCTACACAGTACCAGAGCGAGGCCGCCGAGTGGTAGCGTGGTCCGCCACTGGGATCCGCCCTGGCACCTCCTGCCGCCCTGCCGCTAGCCTGTCTCGCAGCCGCTACACAGTACCAGAGCGAGGCCGCCGAGCGGTAGCGTGGTCCGCCTCTGGGAGCCGCCCTGGCACCTCCTGCCGCCCTGCCGCTAGCCTGTCTCGCAGCCGCTACACAGCACCAGAGCGAGGCCGCCGAGTGGTAGCGTGGTCCGCCACTGGGAGCCGCCCTGGCACCTCCTGCCGCCCTGCCGCTAGCCTGTCTCGCAGCCGCTACAGTACCAGAGCGAGGCCGCCGAGTGGTAGCGTGGTCCGCCACTGGGAGCCGCCCTGGCACCTCCTGCCGCCCTGCCGCTAGCCTGTCTCGCAGCCGCTACACAGCACCAGAGCGAGGCCGCCGAGTGGTAGCGTGGTCCGCCACTGGGAGCCGCCCTGGCACCTCCTGCCACCCTGCCGCTAGCCTGTCTCGCAGCCGCTACAGTACCAGAGCGAGGCCGCCGAGTGGTAGCGTGGTCCGCCACTGGGAGCCGCCCTGGCACCTCCTGCCGCCCTGCCGCTAGCCTGTCCCGCAGCCGCTACACAGTACCAGAGCGTGGCCGCCGAGTGGTAGCGTGGTCCGCCACTGGGAGCCGCCCTGGCACCTCCTGCCACCCTGCCGCTAGCCTGTCTCGCAGCCGCTACACAGTACCAGAGCGAGGCCGCCGAGTGGTAGCGTGGTCCGCCACTGGGAGCCGCCCTGGCACCTCCTGCCACCCTGCCGCTAGCCTGTCTCGCAGCCGCTACAGTACCAGAGCGAGGCCGCCGAGTGGTAGCGTGGTCCGCCACTGGGAGCCGCCCTGGCACCTCCTGCCGCCCTGCCGCTAGCCTGTCTCGCAGCCGCTACACAGTACCAGAGCGAGGCCGCCGAGTGGTAGCGTGGTCCGCCACTGGGAGCCGCCCTGGCACCTCCTGCCGCCCTGCCGCTAGCCTGTCTCGCAGCCGCTACACAGTACCAGAGCGAGGCCGCCGAGTGGTAGCGTGGTCCGCCACTGGGAGCCGCCCTGGCACCTCCTGCCGCCCTGCCGCTAGCCTGTCTCGCAGCCGCTACACAGTACCAGAGCGAGGCCGCCGAGTGGTAGCGTGGTCCGCCACTGGGATCCGCCCTGGCACCTCCTGCCGCCCTGCCGCTAGCCTGTCTCGCAGCCGCTACACAGTACCAGAGCGAGGCCGCCGAGCGGTAGCGTGGTCCGCCTCTGGGAGCCGCCCTGGCACCTCCTGCCGCCCTGCCGCTAGCCTGTCTCGCAGCCGCTACACAGCACCAGAGCGAGGCCGCCGAGTGGTAGCGTGGTCCGCCACTGGGAGCCGCCCTGGCACCTCCTGCCGCCCTGCCGCTAGCCTGTCTCGCAGCCGCTACAGTACCAGAGCGAGGCCGCCGAGTGGTAGCGTGGTCCGCCACTGGGAGCCGCCCTGGCACCTCCTCCCGCCCTGCCGCTAGCCTGTCTCGCAGCCGCTACACAGCACCAGAGCGAGGCCGCCGAGTGGTAGCGTGGTCCGCCACTGGGAGCCGCCCTGGCACCTCCTGCCACCCTGCCGCTAGCCTGTCTCGCAGCCGCTACAGCACCAGAGCGAGGCCGCCGAGTGGTAGCGTGGTCCGCCACTGGGAGCCGCCCTGGCACCTCCTGCCGCCCTGCCGCTAGCCTGTCCCGCAGCCGCTACACAGTACCAGAGCGTGGCCGCCGAGTGGTAGCGTGGTCCGCCACTGGGAGCCGCCCTGGCACCTCCTGCCACCCTGCCGCTAGCCTGTCTCGCAGCCGCTACACAGTACCAGAGCGAGGCCGCCGAGTGGTAGCGTGGTCCGCCACTGGGAGCCGCCCTGGCACCTCCTGCCACCCTGCCGCTAGCCTGTCTCGCAGCCGCTACAGTACCAGAGCGAGGCCGCCGAGTGGTAGCGTGGTCCGCCACTGGGAGCCGCCCTGGCACCTCCTGCCGCCCTGCCGCTAGCCTGTCTCGCAGCCGCTACACAGTACCAGAGCGAGGCCGCCGAGTGGTAGCGTGGTCCGCCACTGGGAGCCGCCCTGGCACCTCCTGCCGCCCTGCCGCTAGCCTGTCTCGCAGCCGCTACACAGTACCAGAGCGAGGCCGCCGAGTGGTAGCGTGGTCCGCCACTGGGAGCCGCCCTGGCACCTCCTGCCGCCCTGCCGCTAGCCTGTCTCGCAGCCGCTACACAGTACCAGAGCGAGGCCGCCGAGTGGTAGCGTGGTCCGCCACTGGGAGCCGCCCTGGCACCTCCTGCCGCCGACAAATGCCAAGGCCAGTCATCGTCTCGACCCTGTCTTTGACCCGTTTATGGCCTGTTTTGCCTTTGCTTGGGTTGTTAGGAGGTTGATTGACTTGGGCGATTTTGCAAATGCTGCCGTGTGTTGCTCTTGTTGCTGAAGGGGTATGTGAAAGATTCGAGGACGATTTTGTGTTTTATTGGTGGTTTAGAGGAATTTCGTCCCGCAGGATGACGATTAAATTAACTCTTAAAAAGAAGTAGATACACGTGTCAAGCGCTCTTCTGGGTTGATTTGAGTTGTGTTTAGTGCTTGTGGTTAAGTATATTGTACAGTTTAATTTGTTAGATTTACGGTATTTTTGCTCGTTTTTAACCAGCTGTATTGCAAATCAGGTGTTTCGGTTTAAAATATACTGACTGTCTGTTGATTTAAACATCAGTTTGAGTACACTCAATCTTTTACTTGTCTTTTTCCAAACATATTACTGTACGTAACATCTTCAGTGCCACAATTTTACTAGCCATCTATCTTCCATTAAATGTTAGTTTTCCTCTACCGACAATAATGAATTATAATGTTTTCCTATTATTTTCCTACATCCTAAAAACGAAGCGTTGCAGCGGTTTCATAAAGTTTGACATCACAATGGCGAGGCTTTCTCGGCGGAAGCTAACCCACTGTGTATCAGAGTGAATACTAAGTCGCTGCTGCTTCTCTTCTCGCTTCTTCGCCGTTATAATGTCAGCCCAGGACATCCCAGTTCGCACGCGACTTGTACCGCTGTTGCACAACACTTGCGTAACCTCAGCCTCAGAGTTTGCTGCGTCTAGCGCGCACGTGCGGCCGGCTGCTGCGGTCAGGCGACTTTTTTCCCTGTTGTTTACTGTTCTTCGGAGGCTCGACCTCGCAAACTGGTTTTGTACGGGGATCTTCACAGTCGTAGTGCACTAAGTCCACGGCCGGGTGAGGCGAGGACGTTCTGTGTTCAAAACGTGTCAACTTTTCTCTACGGATGCGGAGTGGGATTCAGTTTTGAGTTTTTTCTCTGACAATTTACTGCTTATGAATGTTATGCACTTTTGCCAGCCAATTCTTAAAATATTTAAGTACATTTTAGGTTTATAATAATAAAGCGGCGGTTACACTGTACAACTTTTGTTTTTCAAACTTGATCTTGTGTTTTAAATAAAACATGTTATGTGTAGGCCTACATCAAAAGTTTAGAAAACACAAATTTCCTTTTATCTTTCCGTCACGGCTCGGGAAACCTTCAACCTGTTGTAAAACACGATTTTTGGTTTTAAAACACGCTTGTTCAACTTTGTACAACTTTTTTCACATTGTGTAGGAAACGGTAAAAATAATATTATGTATAGATACATAGCGAGCAATGAAATTGAATAGGCATTTTCACAGTTAAAACAAAAAATTAAAGTTTTATCTTATTTCCACAGATACTAGTATGAATTCCTATTTTAAAATTTGTACATCAAGTTTACGCTTTTCCATGACAATGATATTCATCTGTGTGGTGTATCACAGCATGTTTTAATCCACTAAGAAAATTTCTTTTTCCTCTCCTTTCATTCAGAAGGTAGCACTATTTAGGTTGAAGTTTTGGCTGTCTATTAATTAACTATACTGTCTAAGGAACATGCCAACCTTAGTCAGTAACAAGGCTACAAGATCGCGCCACTATCATCACGATCGTCACACTCATCCTTCACTCATATTCAGGGTAACGTCCTCCATTAGGGTACCTGTCTTATTAGAGTGATTAAGTGATATCGTATTAAAATTAACGAAAAACTACTGACAAACCCAAATCACCTTAAAATAATACTATACATTTATATTATACATTTTACCTTAAAACACTAAACACATAAAGCAAGACCATTCACCCGCTCACTGCATAGGCCTAAATATGACAACTAGTAACTGACAACAGAGACTACTAATAGACCGGGAGCTGGGAGGTCGAAAATTACGTCATAAGGTGCACATGTAAAAGCTATGCCGTTTTGAAGAGGCATCCTGGGGGGTTTCAAAAATGGGTTTGTTAGCCCTCAATCTGGGGGCTTTCTCCAAGGTGGACAAACTCAAAAATTCGAAAAAGGTCAAAATTTACGTCATAAGGTGCACGGATTTGACACATACCATGTCGTGGGAAAAGTTGAGGGGATCACAAAAACACCTAGGTGGACAAAAATTTTGGGGGCTTTGACCCAGGTGGACAAACTTGAAAATCCAAAAAAATGCCAAATTTTACGTCATAAGGTGCACAAATATAATATGCGGCATTTCATTCCTCAGGTATTCAGGGACCTAAAACCGCTGAGGTGGACAACATTTTTGGGGGCTTTACCCAAGGTGGACAAGATTGAAAATTTCATGTTTCGAATTTTGGATTTTTTTAAATGCGTCTGTACCTGCATATATCTAACCGATTTCGTTGAAATTTTTTTTGGGAGGTCTTGGCATGTAACTAAAACAATTTATATCAAAATACCTGAAAAATATATAATTTTTCACTAAAAAGGGCAATTTTTTAGAAATTTTTCAATTTTTTGGGAAAAAAGTTTTTTTACATTCGTAAAAATTATCCAATCTTTATGAAATTCGGCACGGACGTGTAAAGTGATAAAAACTAACAAAATCTCGAAAACTAGCTCATTCGGATCATTAGAAGGGGGGTAATAGAGGGTTTTACCCCCCAAAAATGGGTTTTTTGGAATTTTTACGTTTAAAATTTTAGAAAATCAAATTTTAGTTTACGCCATTGCATTCAGCTTGAAAAAACAAACAATTTGGTATGTTTAATCATTGCTCTATGTCCATTCGTTCCCGAGATATTGAGGGTGATAAACTCAGTATGTTGTTCCAATGTTAACCTTATGGGAAATAGATTAAATTGTAATCTCGCTTTTTTCTGAACATAACTTGATAAAACTTGGCATATGGCTTCAACTAGTTAAGGTCTAATTGATTATGGCCTAAAATTCCCCGTTTTTGGATTTCCGTGGCAGCAAACCATCATACATTGTTCCCATGTTATTCTTATGGGAAGAAAATAAAATTCTCTATCCTCCTTGTTTTAACATATGTTAATAAAAATAAAATTAATCCAATTTTAGTTAGCACCATTGAATTCAGCTCAAAAAACCAAACAATTTAGTACCTTAAATCATTGCTCTATGTCCATTGGTTACCGAGATATTATAAGTGGTAAACACAGTACGTTGTCTCAATGTTAACCTTATGGGAAAATAAGTAAAATTCTATATCTTGCTTATTTCTCAACATATCTTAATAAAACTTGGTTTGTGGCTTCATTTAGATGAGATCTAATGTATTTTAGTCTAAAATCACCAAAATTTCCATTTGTGTTGCAGCAAACCTGCATACTCATTCCCCATGTTATCCTTATGGGAAATAAAATTATTGCTGTATCTTCCTTATTCTTTTACATATCTCGGTAAAACTTCGTATAGGGCTTCTTCGTGCTGAGATCTACTAAATATTTAATTAAAACCACCGAGTTTTAACGGAGATGTTGCAGCAATCCTGCACACCCATTCTCCTTGTTATTCTTATGGAGCTTACAAAAACGTGTCAAACCTCACTATGTTGGATTGAAATACGTTCTTTTGCATTTGAAATTCGTTGAGTATGCAGGTCTGCTGCAATGGGGGTAGTAGGAACTTATTTTAATGGTTGAAAATCATTAGGCAAGCCGGGTTTCTTCTCTCTGACAGAATTGGCTGATGTTTTAGTACATTTTCAATTTCAATCAAAGGTCTCAAAGACTTTTTTTTGCAAAATTTCAGGAGGGGGGAGTTTTGGCTCCTTTTTGGTAGAGTCGAAGAGGTTTGAGTGAAAGTAAGAAGAAAAATACCAAAACATGTGGGTAATTTCAACCAAACGTAGCGAGACATGACTTTTTTATATTCTCCATAAGAGTAACATAGGGAATGAGTAAGCCGTTTGCTGTAACAGGTACGTATAAATTGGGTGGTTTTAAGTCAATATCCAACTAACCTCGACTAGAAGAAGCAATATACCAAGTTTTATTAACATATGTAATAAAGAGGATAGAGAATGTTTTTCTTCCCTTAAGAATAACAAGGGAACAGTGTCTTTGAGACCTTTGATTGAAATTGAAAATGTACTAAAACATCAGCCAATTCTATCCGAGAGAAGAAACCCGGCTTGCCTAATGATTTTCAACCATTAAAATAAGTTCCTACTACCCCCATTGCAGCAGACCTGCATACTCAACGAATTTCAAATGCAAAAGAACGTATTTCAATCCAACATAGTGAGGTTTGACACGTTTTTGTAAGCTCCATAAGAATAACAAGGAGAATGGGTGTGCAGGATTGCTGCAACATCTCCGTTAAAACTCGGTGGTTTTAATTAAATATTTAGTAGATCTCAGCACGAAGAAGCCCTATACGAAGTTTTACCGAGATATGTAAAAAAATAAGGAAGATACAGCAATAATTTTATTTCCCATAAGGATAACATGGGGAATGAGTATGCAGGTTTGCTGCAACACAAATGGAAATTTTGGTGATTTTAGACTAAAATACATTAGATCTCATCTAAATGAAGCCACAAACCAAGTTTTATTAAGATATGTTGAGAAATAAGCAAGATATAGAATTTTACTTATTTTCCCATAAGGTTAACATTGAGACAACGTACTGTGTTTACCACTTATAATATCTCGGTAACCAATGGACATAGAGCAATGATTTAAGGTACTAAATTGTTTGGTTTTTTGAGCTGAATTCAATAGTGCTAACTAAAATTGGATTAATTTTATTTTTATTAACATATGTTAAAACAAGGAGGATAGAGAATTTTATTTTCTTCCCATAAGAATAACATGGGAACAATGTATGATGGTTTGCTGCCACGGAAATCCAAAAACGGGGAATTTTAGGCCATAATCAATTAGACCTTAACTAGTTGAAGCCATATGCCAAGTTTTATCAAGTTATGTTCAGAAAAAAGCGAGATTACAATTTAATTTATTTCCCATAAGGTTAACATTGGAACAACATACTGAGTTTATCACCCTCAATATCTCGGGAACGAATGGACATAGAGCAATGATTAAACATACCAAATTGTTTGTTTTTTCAAGCTGAATGCAATGGCGTAAACTAAAATTTGATTTTCTAAAATTTTAAACGTAAGAATTCCAAAAACCCCATTTTTGGGGGGTAAAACCCTCTATTACCCCCCTTCTAATGATCCGAATGAGCTAGTTTTCGAGATTTTGTTAGTTTTTATCACTTTACACGTCCGTGCCGAATTTCATAAAGATTGGATAATTTTTACGAATGTAAAAAAACTTTTTTCCCAAAAAATTGAAAAATTTCTAAAAAATTGCCCTTTTTAGTGAAAAATTATATATTTTTCAGGTATTTTGATATAAATTGTTTTAGTTACATGCCAAGACCTCCCAAAAAAAATTTCAACGAAATCGGTTAGATATATGCAGGTACAGACGCATTTAAAAAAATCCAAAATTCGAAACATGAAATTTTCAATCTTGTCCACCTTGGGTAAAGCCCCCAAAAATGTTGTCCACCTCAGCGGTTTTAGGTCCCTGAATACCTGAGGAATGAAATGCCGCATATTATATTTGTGCACCTTATGACGTAAAATTTGGCATTTTTTTGGATTTTCAAGTTTGTCCACCTGGGTCAAAGCCCCCAAAATTTTTGTCCACCTAGGTGTTTTTGTGATCCCCTCAACTTTTCCCACGACATGGTATGTGTCAAATCCGTGCACCTTATGACGTAAATTTTGACCTTTTTCGAATTTTTGAGTTTGTCCACCTTGGAGAAAGCCCCCAGATTGAGGGCTAACAAACCCATTTTTGAAACCCCCCAGGATGCCTCTTCAAAACGGCATAGCTTTTACATGTGCACCTTATGACGTAATTTTCGACCTCCCAGCTCCCGGTCTATAAGGATGATTTTGTGAAGCTACAAACACCTGGTCTAAAATAATTAGCCTGATATCATTTTAAATCTTATTTTCTTTCAAGCAGTTGGACCTATTCAAAATTATCGTATATTTTTGCGTACGATAGGAAACGCTATCGTATAACGTACAAACAAGAGGAATTATCGCACAAATACGATGATTATCGTACATGTGGGAACCCTGGCCGAGTGTCCCAGTTTATAGTCATGGAGTGCATCGCAGCGTGGTGTCCAGTATTGCAGTATCGACAATTAGTCTGACCACATCACTCCCACACTATTGTGTCCCACACTGACCTGCCTCTTCTCACAATATATCCTATCATGATTTTTTTTCGAAAACAGGTTCATTTTCTGTTGTATAAGATTTACTTTCCCGAAACAACCCCACTGACTTTAATGTGACATTTTATACAGGCCTAGATACAAAAGCGAAAATAATAAATATCAAAGTGGCAAGTAACATCAAATCGTGTTTTCTAATGTTGATATATATTTATTTATACAAAGTACGTAATTCAGTGATCTTAGGTCTAAATCGAAACTGTACTTCATAATGAAATGTGGATTTAGTTTAAAAGTAATTAGATAGAACGATTTTTTTAATCCTATATTATTAGGCTATACGAGGAATATTTGTAGGCATGATTGCTTGCTTGGTAGCACAACAGTAACTCAGAAACGGTTCCGAGGATCTACTTGAAATGCTAGATATGGCTTGTTTTTGCCTCTAAAACGTGTTTAATATACATATGATAAAAACTTTAGTAGAAATCCAGTATGATAAAAAAGTGAATTAGAAAGCAATACAATTTTAACTAAGACCCTGCAGGTTGAGGTGTGTATATTGGAAACTGGAAAGGAACCCGCATGAAAAATGCAAACATGAACTATTGCACACTGGACATATACCTGTCCTGTGTCCAGTGAGGTGTTTACAGGAAAAAGTGTGAAAATCATTAAATAGAGTAAAATTAGAATAATAATGAATAACGAGCAACCCTCGGTTCAACGAGTTTGTTTCTTTAAAGCAACCGATATAGGTTAATACTCATAATTATGCTTGATTCCCATTCGCCGTTGTAGGAGTGAAGGCTTTTCGGATGCCTATAACAAGCTGATATGTTTTGCAAGTTTTGATGTTGAGCAATTCAAAAAGAAAATCCCGTCTATTTACGTGTCTGATAATTCTGTTAAAGGTTACATTGTCACAGGTTTATTTTAGGACGTTGAGCAATTTATTTTAGAATTTTTGTCGAATTCAATTAATAGTTTGGAAAAAGTTGGTATCTTGAACCAAGTAAAACACGTAGTGTATATCACCGCCAAACGAGAAGTGAACACAAAGTCGCCGTTGACAGCGCCATGATAACTCATATCGGCTCTAATGCGAAATAAATGGATCCATAATGCAATGCACGGACCGTTACGGCGAAATCATTACTCATTGCTAATAGAGTTGACGACGTGAACTCGAGAAATATACTGTTTCGAAATTAGTCTCATCATCGGTTTTCTAAACATACGAAATAAATTTTCCTGGAGCAGTCGACGTTCCTGACCCGCGAATCATTTTCTTATGATAACGCCGTAAAGGTGAGAGTTATATTTTTTAATGAGATGTGTGTGTGTTGAAAAAATAGGAGACCTCACACGCTCATCTTGTTTGTACATATAATATTTTCATCAGCTGAATAATTTAATTGAAACTTCCTTTTTAAACTGACGATTCTACCAAGGCCACACTTGATTCTACGAACGTCACCGTATCTACATAGGAAGCGATGGTGATCCCGGAGTCCGCTTAAGATAATAATTGGATAAAATAGTCCTACGAAACATCAACTCATAAAAGTGACGCAAGGTTCTATATATTTCAAACTAGAACGATTACAAATTTCGACAACCATTCTTCATAGCCTGGGCAGTTTTTTTAGGCTCTTAAAAATAATTATTCTGGCACTCGATTATTTCCTACATAATTTGCAGGCGTTTTAATTTCTCTCATTATCCTTTATCATAGTTTTAAACAGTTTCAAACTGCAGAAATTAGTACAATGACTTGAAATTGGAGCACCTTTCCAGAAAACGTTTGTCACAGGGAAGAACCAAGAAATAGAAAGACAATCATGAAAACATACGACTCTCTCTTCGTTGATTGGCTCTTTCCAGTAACAAATGTTTAGAAGGATCTTCACTTTCCACACCCAGTGTACATTTGATACAAGTCCGTTTTTATCATTGTGTTTTATTTTTCACCACACTACGACGAAATCACCTGCTTTACAAACGTCAGTGGCCGAAACCAGCTCAACGTCAACGTCAGGGGGCCGAAAACTCTCGGTCCTAGGGCCCAAAGTTAGCTGACGTTTATTTACTTGAAACAATATCACATTATTATTGTTCCAAAATCAGAACGATGCGATCATATGATTTTCATAGCTGAAGAAGTTCTATCGTCGCTCATAACATCAACGTTTTGTTGTCAAGTTTGTCAAATAAATAATCATATTTTTAATGTTATATACAAGGTATTCATTGTGAACGTAGCGTGGTGAAAAATAGCGTTCGCACCTCGGCCGAAAGGTTTTTGCAGCTCTCGATCGCTTCAAATTCCCGACTTCCTCGAATTTAAAACACGATCTCGAGGCTGCAAAACCTCATTTTCGGCCCTTGTTGCGAAATACTATTTCAGCATGGAAATTAAACTTTATCTCCATTCAAAAACTGCTCATCATACCCTGCATGCATTAGTAAATCTTGCGTGTTTAATTGTTCTTAAGGTTCTTAAGTACATTTGTACAATTTTCGCTACTCACAACGACTAAGAACACAGAAAATTAATACACATTACTTGTCGACATGTCGTGTCCAGGCATCTACAAAAATACATCACTTCTTGGTCCAAGTGTCAAGTTTTTCCCCGCCTGGAAGAAGTTCCATAAGTGCGTGCGAGCCTGTCTTGCCTTTAATTAGGAAACCCTGTTAAGGCCCTCGCTAGCCTTGATGTTATCCTTTTACCGCCCTTCGAACCTTTGCCGCTGTCCGCTTCCTGTCGTGTGCGATGTTTCCTTTTTGGTAACCTCCGGAATTTCTCACGCCATCACGTCGATGGAGACGAGTGTCGCCATGACAGCCTGCAATGTGCTGCAATGCATCGTTTTTGAAAAGTCGCTTGTGTTGAGCACACATTTGGATAAAGGAGTATTGATAGAAGGGAATGTTTTACATTCAGGTCTATGTAATCCATCAACAATATTTAATTTGAGTTACACAGGAGTGATAAAAAATAACGAGTCTATGCCTGTTGTGACTTTTCTCTCTTTCAGTAAAATCTGTTTGGATTGTGGATTCCTTTCTAGAATTTTGTCTTAAATCATTTCAAGGATTTGATTGTAAAAGGTTTTTACAAATTCGGACATACACTTGAAAAGTATTATATACAAAAAAATAATGATGAATTGAACTTAAAATTAACGTTAGGCGATATGTATTTTTTATAGGCCTATTTTGTATTAATGTTTTTAAGAGGGTATCGGCTCCTTGTAGTAGTGTAGCTTGTGATTTTTAATTTGCTATAGAACGATTAGGACATTTTTAGGTTGTTTTGTTCGTCTTTTTGAAAGGATATAAGCTAAAACTGGAAAACGTAATTCTTAGAAGTGTTTTCTGAATGGATAGCGATAATTTGAAATAATATAATAGCGACGTCTTTCATGTTGTCCATCATTACAACAAATATTTATAGTGAAACCTAGTTTACTTGATGTACACATCATATAAAATACATATACCATGGTAAATACATCATATCATGGTTATAACGATTAATTAAATGTAAACAGTGACAGCGAGAACATTAATAACAGACATCTGAATAGAAATTATCGATGTTATATTAGCTAGTGTTTCTTCCAGGTCTAAGATGTGAGTTATCAAAGGTTTTCAAAAAATAATTATTTATTGAAGAAAGTATAATTATTTTATTTTATGTTGAAAACCAATAACAGGACCAAAGGCAGTTGGTTGACCATCAAATCAATAACGCCCCCTATAACTGTTCCTTTCATTAGCTGGAAAATTTAAAAATACTGTAGATCGCAGTGCCTTTTTAATTCCATCAATATTTTTTAAAGTACAGTAGCCTATAATTAATCCAGCAACAGGAAATCAAAATATTAAAATATATACTAATGTTATGTACTGTGCTCGCTGTAGTGTATACAATACATAAATCGTGGTGAAGAAAGGAATAAAATGAAAGGCACAAGAATGTAATTTGTTTTCTCTGGTTTGTGGGAATCGTGCTGGCCCTGACACGGAATTGCCTATACCGAACTGCTGCCGTATTGTTCTAACTGTCCATAAAAAGCTCGAAGAAACACTGTTATCTGTTTGTATTGCATTGTTGAAATTGTGTCAAAGTCTGCTTGAATACAGTCAATACTATCTCTTCGTTGATGGTACCATTAGAACGTTACCTAGAACGTTCTAGGCACTGTTGCTTGACCGTAGGGCGGTGCCCTGCATCCCAAACAATTTATCATATTGTTAGAATCAAGGTGTCAAAAGCTTATGTATTTGAGTTTTTAAGTCGAAACTCCTCAAAACTTTCATCTGTATTTCTCCTTGTACGTTTCTATTTATAGTTGTTGTGTTCCATCGTTGACTCATGATGCCTGGCCCTACTTTTTGACACAGAGATAGTAAGTTTGATTTTTTCAAGTTTATTGGAGGTCATTCACATGACTTCTGTTATTTTCTGTTTTCCATGGTTCAATGGATTAGTAGCAGTTGTAAATTAGTTTTGCTTTGAATTAGTTTATTTTTATTTTTTTAAATTAGTAATCCATTATATTTAACGTGTTATCTTGCTAATGATGCTTAGGCCTATTCGATAACATTTATTTTCTTTAATGTACTTATCGAGAGAATAAAATTGAACTATCATGGTGTACAAACTTTATTAATTCCTCGATAGTACTCTCGATGCTGTTTGACTTTCTTTCAACAAGTTTTTTAAATAAAAATTCACATTTGTTATGTGATTGCCCTCCGAACAAGGTTTTCCGTTATCAGATTTTGAAACGCCAAAAACTATCTTTAACTTTATACAAGAACCCCTGCAGCTGGACTCACAAAAGTGTATTTTAAAGAGATGCAGCTGGACTCACAAAAGTGTATTTTAAAGAGATGCAGCTGGACTCACAAAAGTGTATTTTAAAGAGAATCAAAAATTACTTTCTTTCAAATTAATTTACTTACGTAAATTTATAGTCATAAGGTGTCAATATTTTGTTCCTTCACGCTGGACGCGTTTCAGGCGAATGACCGCCTATCCTCAGCAGCAATGAAGTTCATTAAAATTAGTCCATTGTTACTCCAACGGTTGTCAAAACGCACGAAAAGTACATACACATAATCGATACACACGAACACATACGACACGAACGAAAAACATAAAATAGCGCCATTTCGATGCACCGCGGATCCGCACTAGTTAGCTGATGCAGGCCTACTCTAGTGCGGATAACTCTCTGCAGCTAACTAGTGCGGATCCGCGGTGCATCGAAATGGCGCTATTTTATGTTTTTCGTTCGTGTCGTATGTGTTCGTGTGTATCGATTATGTGTATGTACTTTTTGACAACCGTTGGAGTAACAATGGACTAATTTTAATGAACTTCATTGCTGCTGAGGATAGGCGGTCATTCGCCTGAAACGCGTCCAGCGTGAAGGAACAAAATATTGACACCTTATGGCTATAAATTTACGTAATTATATTGATTTGAAAGATAGTAATCACAGGTGTCAAGGCTGTATATTAGTCAAAAATTACTTGTATTTTTTTAGTGTATGACAGACAACCTTACAAGACAATGTTATAACGCAAAGTAAGG
Source organism: Flexamia atlantica (assembly GCA_035578135.1). Lineage (NCBI taxonomy): Eukaryota > Metazoa > Arthropoda > Insecta > Hemiptera > Cicadellidae > Flexamia > Flexamia atlantica. The sequence goes on along the minus strand of JAQJVK010000002.1, from coordinate 41,526,453 downwards.
AATTAAATACTAATGTTCCCCCAAAAGTCAGAATTAACTTTTCCTCGACCGGTAAAGAGGAGTTTCCATAAACCTCAACACATTTCATTGCAATGATAATCGTTGACGACAGCATACATATTTTGTGCTGTGCGCTTCGGCCGCAGCTGAGTCGCGCACGTGCAGTGCATCAGCTCGAACGCGGCACGTCCGTTACCCGCGCCGTACCCAATCGCTAAAACCGTATCTTCCGTCCTTTTCCCGCATGTAACATAACTGTATCATCCGCCCGCCCGGCCGCATGTGCCGCTTACTCCGCTCCCGAGCAGCTTATGATCGTCCGACACGAATCGAGTGGAGCATTGGTGCAGCCGAAGTAGAGCGTGGCTTTTGTTGGATGTAGTGTTTAGGTGGAAGAAGAACATCCTCATCATTACTCCTGTTATTGTTTGGACTTTTTACTTGAATCGATTTTTGGCGAGACAAGGAAATTCAGTACCACAATAATCAGTGAACACTGAAAACATTGAACACAAATAGACTTGTGACGAAAATCCTAAGGTAAACAGAAAATAGTTAAAATATTAATTTCAATGACGCTTTAAAAAATGAAAGACTAAAGTAAACTGCGTTGAAACAATTTTGTTTTGCCGAAAGTAATTTTGTACCGGTACCGAAGTTCCAACGTATTATTTGAAGAAGTTTTTGAAAACGTGACCAGTTTACGTTTTAAAATGACAACGTCATCACCATGTATGGGGCTCTTTCGAGTGAAGTGTTATCTCGGTTGAATTAAAAAACTATCTTGGAAACTTCTACCTTAAAAAAATACATCTTGACTGCACGATAACGCTGACATCGTCACATGAGACGTCACGATTCAGGGAATGAACGAAGAGATCAAAGGGGATGGCTTTACTGCACGATAAGACAGCAGTAAGACGATGTGTACTGAGATGTTTTCCTTACGCGGGCGATACTGCGCTGTAGTTGTTAATTAATTGCTGGCCCAGCGTTTACAGCTGACCCCCCTGCGGCCCTCAACCCTATTGATCTTACCATGCCACTTGTTGCCGATTTTTACTGACTTGCCTGAATAATCGGACACGTGTGCGAGTCGAAATTGCAGATTTGGAAGTTTTTATTATCATCACGTGATTGTCAGTATAGCTTGCTTGAATTCGTTGTTGATTTATAGTCTCTTCTAGGACGAAAGGCGGGTTATTTCTTTATGTATCCATACACCTTGCAGTGCATAAACACATGCAATTAAGTCAAATATATTTCATCTTCTCTCCTTTCTTGCATGGCTTCCTGCGGATCTGGTATTACGGCAAGTGCTTCAATCCACATGACGTCTTGTCTAAATTTTTGAACCAAACTTCATGTATACTGTAGTTTATTTTCGGAGTTGTTTGGGACTGACGGCATTCAACTTCATAATATCGTCCAAGTTGGTTGATTAAAAATCAATTGCTCTAAAAATTCTATAAAATTAGTTAAACATGGAAATATAAAATATGTAAACATGTTTGTTGGGATAGTTTATTTTAGTTTAGAAACATAAAATATTTCCAAACATTAATTTTCATTAATTTTATCGTATAATGAGAACTATAACATATTCAAAACAATTAACACTTGACCAACAAGAATATTTTACATATTATCTTAACATTGGTTTGTTTAAATTTAATTTACTTAAGCAACAAGCAACTATTTAACAAAAATATATCGAATCAGTGTAAAATCGTTATTAATAATTTGGTGGTAAGAGGTTGGCTGAATATTAAATTTGCTTGTTTGAAGTCTCGTTTATTCTAAATGCCAAGAGGTCGAGTGTTTTGAGTTGAAATTGGATCACCAACCGCCCTATCAATAAACCAGCTAATAAATCGGTACTTTAAACCTAAGTAGAACGTTGGATGCGAATTTACTGCAGACGAGAGAGTATCAACGTCAGTATATTTGTCTGGATAAATTCAACGAGCCATTAACTTACTGAGCAGAAATAAAGATAACTAGTTATTAGAGTACCATATGAATCTCATTGGCCATAAAACTGTTATTGCCGTACGTAGCTGCTGGCTCTTCGACCTGGACAGCATCGAGCCTTTGAAGTATCTTAACCCAGTTTGTAAAGCTACCCAATAATTTGCTTATGTAGTAGACTTAAGCACAGCGCGCTCAATTTAGATTAGTGGTTTTAATTTGAGATCCTGGGGTTGGCAAAGAGATAAAAGATTTTGTAAAGCTTTTTTTTATTGATTAAAGTTTCTTTTAACACTTAGGCCTAACCGCGGATTTTTTGTAGCCGTATGGTTTAATACAGACTTATCTAACTTTTTACATTATATGAACTTATTTCAAGTTAATCGTTTCTTAATTTTTTAAATAGTCTCCCTGTTACGTTGGCTTTTGCGGTCGTTTCCCCTCTTTTGAAACTTATTAATGACGGTCTCGTCGGCAAAGAGATCGAAGTTTCAGACGATGCAGAGGTCCGTTATCATGCACGTTACGCTCTTTCACCGGGAGTGTTGTTGTCATTTATGCTTGATCACATACGAAATATCGACAAAGATTCATCTTCTCTTTCTCTTCAAAGACCTGAAGAAGAAACAAGGTTGAACTGCTATCTAGTGCCTCCGTGTTTTTCGACATTTATTGAATCATCCTCGTCCCCTTAGATCGGGGACTGAGCTAACGATGTATTTGAACGTCTCACCTTGAGCTCTGCCGTCTTAAACGTTTTTTCGCCACGCACTACGCTGTAATCACCTGTTTTACAAACGTCATTTGTTGGCCGAAACCAGGTCTTTTCCGCCAGTGAGCCGAAAGTTTTCTGCCCTAGGGCTGAAAGTCAGCTGATAATTTATTTTTTGAAACAACGTGAGAAGATAACATAATTATACGATACACTAGGGTCCAAAGACAGGATAGTTGCGTTCATGTGATTTTCACAGCTGTGTTTGCTCAAACTATAACAAGGTAGTTTTATCATAGAATCATAGCTCATATAACCTCAACGTTTTGTTTTCAAGTGTGTCAAATAAATAATCAGATTTTTAATGTTATACAGGGAGAATTTCATTGTGTAGTTTGGCGAAAAATAGTGTTCGTACCTCGGCCGAAAGGGTTTTGCAGCTCCCGATCGTTTAAAATTCTCGGCTTCGTCTCGAATTTGAAACACGATCTCGAGCCTGCAAAACCTCATTTTCGGCCATTGTTGCGAAAAATACTTAATGTTTAATGTGCTTAGTTATACATTCTACTGCTACTATTTAATATTATATTTCACTACTAGTCACGAAAGTAGCTCATTTCGGGGCAAGATAGTGTTTTACTTGCGAGGCGTAAGCCGAGCAAGTAAAACACTATCGAGCCCCGAAATGGTACTTTTGTGACGAGTTGTGAACAGTACTTTTCATCACGATGCAAATAAGTGACCAAACTTATAAAAAATGATCCAAAATTTCATAATTTAGTCATTTTTCTAAAAGTAAACACAATACGGCTGAACTGTCTATTTTAGTTTATATAAAGTCAGCTGGTTGAACTGTCAAATTAAGGAATTCGTTTGTTTGGGTACGGCAATATTTTGTTTTGGTACGGAAATGGTTTGTTTGGGTACGGGAATGAAATGTTTGGGTACCGAAAAAGCAGCTGATCATTACTTGTTTTGACGTAAGGAAATCGAGAGTTTTCGTAGAACTCAGCTGTACGGTAACGGGCAATTTTCGTATACAGAGTGATGAAAAGGCAATTTTCTACCCGTCTCGCCGAGTGTTACATAACTCGGCCTGCCGATGTCTCTGGGCGGTAGTCGCCGTGATTGGCCCTCGGAGCAGATCTGCTCTGCCGGTCGGCGGAGGCCAAGGCCGCGGACCTCGCGACTGACTACCTGTCAACTCGGTAATTGCCGGCTTGATCGGCCTTGGCGAGATGCATTTTAAATTGACATCTTGCAAAGCATTGCTCTTTCAGCACTGCTGGTTAATTTAATAATAGGCGATTGTTCAGATGGTTTGCTCAGATAAAATATCACATAATTGTTTGAGGTTATTAGCGACGATACGTTCATTCATTTTTTCATTCTTTTTGAGACAGGTACCTCATGGAGGACGTTACCCTGAATATGAGTGAAGGATGAGTGTGTGATGATCGTCTTCTTTGTCATGGTTTCATAGCCATCTCTTAGAGATGGCCATGTTAAACAAATACAGCGACAGCGACAAAAATCATATTATTGCAATTATCCTGTCTTTGGAACCTATTGAATGCCGTATTTTTAATTATTATTCAATGTTCTCACGTTGTTTCAAGCAAATAAACGACCAGCTGACTTTCGGCCCTCTGGCGGAAAAGAGCTGGTTTCGGTTAACAGTCGTTTCTCCCGGTGATTCTTTGCCAATCAATCATCTGCAGGAGCTAACGACAAAAGTGTTAACTATGGGACCTTGTGACTGACTGTAAGGTATTGGCGGTAGAAAGTGTAGAAAGAAAGCAGCGAGGACAGCGTCGCGTCGCCACGACAGGACTACCGCTAGGTGGTTGATCATTGACCATGCGTCTCAGTTGCGTCCGTGTCCAGGCGGGTCACGCCGTCGCGCGTTGGGGCCGCGGGATCCGTGTGAAACGGAGAGTCGTGGACGGCTGTAGTTTCTTGTCCCTCGGATAGTCTTAAATGAGTGTGTAGGTCCCTCATTTCTTTCATGTTATTCGCAGCAATTCAGAAACAAAACTCTGCTTCAGTATTCGGTACAGTATTTGTACTAGGTTACATAGAACTTTTAGTTTTTTTAAGGTCCAATGAACTTTCTTGGTTTTGAAAACAAATATACTGAGCGCATTTATGTAAATTTGATTTTTGGCCCATCCAAAACAGGCACTTGCTTTTCTTAAAACATACCATAAAACACGCTAGGACAATTTTTTGACAAACTACTAAGGAGGTTTTTCCGTTTTTTTTGCGAACTTAGCAGACACCCAATTCCCAATAGGGAAGGTCATTTTAATTTTTCCTTATTTCATTCGATGTTTTCTGACATTTCGCTATGAAGTTATGAGTGAATAATTGGTATTAAAGGACTAAACTTTTACCCACTTTAAATTCATCATAAACTCCGTTCACGGAATCGAATAATGCATTGAGCATATCTTGTACAACCGAAAAATTAAAACTATGTAGTTTACTGTTTATATAATTTTGAAAATTCACCGCATGAACTACCTGTCAAAACCAGTTTCACAGTTTAAAAGAAATCTACAGTTGCCTTTTATTAAATTTGTAATGTTAATTATTAAAATAATGAAAATTAAATTGCACAAGCTGTTTGTATGAAATTTAAAATGCTTATTAATAATCTAATGAAAATATAAATTACACATGTTTATTATCTATGTATATGTGTTAGATAGCAAACAACTATAAAGAGTTTACTCTAGTAGCGTCTCATTGGATTTATATCGGAATTTGATCGTCCCACGGGCAGTAAAGCCATAGAGGATTTAGAAATAACCGAGAGTCAGGTGCAGATGGAACCTTCCTTGAAAATTGCATGTCCTAAGTCCTTATAGCTGCTCGGCGACCGACACGAACTCACAGAGCTTCTGCTTTATTATTTTTTATAGACTAAAGCTCGATGACAACATCAAAAAGGGATTTAAATGAAATTAATGTATTTTTAAGGCACGTTATATACAACAATAGATTTATTATTCGTTTTAAAGAATTTAGCCAATTTCAATTGTGGCTATAATTGAAAGCACCTCCAGTGTTGGTATTATTATTGACGGCCGGCGGCGAATAAACAAACTCATTAACGAAAGTGTTTCCCCTCGTTGTGGGCGACAATGCCAAAATGTGCGACCGTTCGTCATTGTCGAAGTGTTGGGGCCATCTCTTCGCACATTTCATCATATTTCCAGGCAATTCATGCGTTTCATGCGGTCACGTGGACGTGGGATACTCACAATTTTATTCATGTTGAAGCCTTCCGGAATTGGTAATCAATTATAACCTGTAATAATCACAATTTTAACTTAGTGTTGGACCTTAAATATTTGATTGAAAGTCTATTGATCGAAATTACAATGAGATAGATAAAATATACCTCTAACTCCCTATGGGTTGTGTGCGCGTGCTCTTAACTAACGAAACGAAAAAAAATTATTAACCAGTTATGTTTTGGATTAAACAAACTTTTTACTAAAAAAAATCGCTAAATCAAAAGTGTGATGTAACTTATTTTACAACTAAAAATGACACAATCATCATATGGTTTTTTAGTAATGATAATCACGATAATTGTCATGGACCACGATATATGTGGCCCTGTGAGTGATCATTGTTCTGTGACATCGTTCGGCGGATAAATTCCCGTTGAGTGATTGTAGTTTTGAAACCGTCCATGGAAAGTAAGTCATGGAGGTAGTCGGTGGTGGAAGTAAAGGGTCCTTGCTTCCAAGGTCTGTCAGTGTTGGTCGGTTGCGAACTCCCCAAGTTTGTTGTACGTATTTAAATTAATTAAAAAAAACACACATTCTAAACTTTTGTTCCCGTAAGGTTGGGGTATCACAAACAAAACCAAGCTTATTTTTCTGTGGTTTCTCGTCGGAAGAGAATAACAGCTGGACAAGAGCAATTATGAAGTGGAGTGGGCGTTGCTTGAAGGTTAACTTGGTTGAAACGTCCAACTTCCAAAATAGGATACTCGTTGTTAACCATCCGAGAAACAAGAGGATAGAATCATTTAGACTTATTTTTCTTCTTCATTTACACTTGTCATCTAATTACATTTATCTTGGTTTTATAGTAATTTAATGTTTGTGGATACCAGCAAACATTCATGTATACAGTCACAAATTCCAGTCTAAAGTGTAGGGCCTATTTATTCGGCGTAACAGGTTTATTAAAGAAATATGCCACCCATATACATTCATAAAATAGTTTACTATCCTTTTCATTTAACACTTAGTTTAATATTAAAACACTGAAAGAGATTCGTTTTGATTCATACGATGCTTGTAAACGTGTGATATACAATTTTAACGAAGCGTCTCGCTTACATGACGTCGTTTCCCCTTCACTTCCACCTCTGAGAGACCCTCGGGCCGCCACTTGTGTACAGGACGAGAGGGCGCAGGGTGGTGAAAGTGGTAATCTTAGAACCATTTCAATCTCTTGGTCTCAGAAATTCTACCACTAATACCAATTAACACTTAAGCCTTGATTTTTCAAAGGGAGTTTTACTTTTAAAGAAAACCCGACACGCTTAACGAAGTAAATTAATTAACTTACTAACTGTGCCATTCGGTGAAAACACTACATTTCATTATGACGTCACTGCTATCAGAGCGACAAGTAAACCTAAAGCGAGATAAACTGTAACAACTATGCATTGTTTTTTATTTTATGTTGCGATATAATATACTAGATCACTGTTGCGCAGCTTCGCTTGTATTGTCATAAGTCATTCACCATCACAGAAATAACATACGGCTTTGCTGTTATGTTTTAACTATAATCTGCCGTTTTTCTTGAAATTTTGATTCTTGCAAAAGAATGGTATATTGACTCGATCTTTATTAAAAGCTATTGGGCGTAGCCCTTTCGGAAAAACGTCAATTCTGAGAAAAGTCGGTAAATGTACGAATTATTACTTAAATGCGTGACACATAAATGAGTATGATTCTGAGCACTCTTCGTTCTGTAAGCTGCGTGGAGGTTCAAAACTGGAGCCAGTTGCCATTGGCTATTGGGCTATCAACTAACGATCTTAGCTAAATGAGTCGGTGGGTCTTAGTCACTAACGTAAGACGTCTTAACCATACACCACTCGTTACTCGTCATGTTCATTCATCCGACTTGAAATATATCCCAGTTACGTCGTCGAAGATCTAGGAATAAAAATCTCATTAAGGCATTATAAAATGGTGTAATCTAGCAGACGATGTTTTTGGTTTCGTGCGTTTAATTACCGATAAAGGTTTCTTTCCATACTCGAGGTTCAAGATATACAGTGGTTGAAATTCAAAATTCTTAGCATTTGATGAGTTCACCAACTTAGCACAGTATATTTATTCTCTTAAATAATAGTAGTATTTTATCCAAAATAACCCATCATTATTGTTTACAAATATAGGCCATACTGCAGTGAAGTTGCCGATAATAGCGATGCCCTGATGTATGCCTGGGGCGTCTCGGCACTGACAGGGGGGAAGTACGACAGGTATAAAGTAACGTGTGGGAGGTGCTCCAAGAGTTACAGCCCCGACACAGACTTGACGACGGTGTAGCACGCAACCCCCTGCCCCCCAGCGGTAACTGGCGGGGCTGAATTTAACCGCGTGTTGTAAATTTATTCGCGAGAATGTTAAGGTTCACTTTGAATTTTTCGCGTTCGAGACATCGCGGTTTTGGGAGAAATTGGAGATAAGATTTGCTTCAAGATTTACATTGATTTGTGACTTTTGTACTGAACATATTTATACTATTATATATTGCTATGTTTATACACTTTTTACTCTTTGCAATGAGTGAGTAAAATAATATTTTGTCTCCCAGCTGGAGTAAAGTGATTACTTTGGCTTTGGCTTTAGGCGGGAGACAAAGGAAACCAAGAACCCATAAGAATAACATTAAAATCAATAATTAAAAAATCTAGAGCGCCTTTAAATTCCTGAGCAGTCATGCAAATATGTTGAGATTCAACAGACTGCAGGTGCTCACAAATGATTAGTGGCAGGAATAATCACATAAGAATAAAATCGACAGTATCAGCTGTAAGAACGTCAACAATCAGCTGGTCGCTGGTACATGAATGGTTTTAGCTATTCGGATACAGGTGCTAGTTGATTAGTAGTAGTTCAGTAGCTTATGATCGAAACAAAATGGATAGTGGTTGTTAATTACTAAGTAAATGAAATAGTACCTGGTGGACCGAGCCTTGATCGGTGTTATTTCATGTTTACCAGTTCATCCAGTTACTATAAAATAATTCAATGTCATAAAATTGATAAATAGAAACCTTTTTTATTGCTCCATGGACTATTCATCCCATTTGCTGTATTTTCCCTTGATGGCTGTAGATTCCAAACAGCTGTTAGGATTACTTCATTTGTTTACACTTTCCTTGTTTATTTTTGTTGCTATCACGGCAACCCATAAGACCAATGTTAAAATTTTACAGCTTTAAAATTCGATTTATTACGTTATTAGATTTTCTCTGACTAAGTAATCTGCATAAAAGACGTTTTTGAGTCATAAATTACTTATTTCCAGACTTTGAAGGAAATCCTCGGAGCCGTTTTTGAGATAAATGTGCAAGCAAGCAAGCAAGCAAGCATACATACATACAAGATAACATTGCTCATATAAGAGTATAGGATATGTCAAAGATTAAAGTGTGTTTACTTTTGTAGGTTGGGAAAAATATTGAATGTATTTCGAGGGTATAGCGCATTGTCTTCCTCGTGAAAATTGTCGCCCTCACAAGCTCGGGCGCCAACATTTTCACTCGTGAGACAATGTTGTACTTAACTCACTCAACACACAAATAATTATTACTGTTTTCGCTGTGTTCCTTTACACGAGATTCCGATTCGACCTTAATCTTCAGTTGTAACAATGTTATACTGCAATTAATCAGTAGCCTACTGTAATTAGTGCACATAAACATTGGTAGTTTTGTCTTGTAATTCTGACGAGGATAAAGTGCCGTGTAGCATTTGCTATAACTAGTTCGAATTAAAGAAAGGAAAGCAATCTGCACTTAAAAAAGTTCGCGTTTGAAGGTTTTACGCGTTTTTTAGCCAAATAATCTATTACGATTGGTCTTATGGTTAGGCCTTAGCCCGTGACTCCGATAAATTTTTGTATTGGGGTCCTCATGGTATATACAATCTTGGTGAAATTTAGCCATACGTGTTAAGTAGTAATTATTCGGACGAGTTCGATGACAATCTCGGTCAAACCATCGGAAAGGGGGAAGGGGTAAACGGGATAACCCCCAAACAGCCTTAGAAAAATGTTATTTCCATAATTTTATGCATGTTTTATACGTATGTTTTATTATTTTACATAGAAAAAATTAATTGAAGTTCGGTTTGCATTAGTCAGTTCAGCTTGAACAAAAACAAGTAATTTAGTATGGTATATCATGAATCATCGTCGATCTGTTTCCATTGGTTTCCGAGAATTTGAAATCGGTAAATACAGAACATTGTCCTATTTTGTCCTTATGGGAGGTTAAACAATTGGTGTATATTTCACTACTTTCTTTTACTATATCTCGATAAAACTTGATTCTTGGCTCCATCTTGTTAAGATCTATTATGTATTAGGCAAAAAATACATTTTCATGTCAGCAAAACCTGCTGGCTAACCACGTGATAATCTTATGAAGAAAATGTATCGCTATGTTCGCTTGAAATATGTTTTAAGTTTTTGAAATTCGCTGAATATGCATGCAGGCATGCATAGGGGCGTATTAGGCCTACTAGTGTTTAACGGGACCAGTTAAAATCAGTCAGTTATGTATTTTTAATTGTGCACACCAGAAAATTATACTCTGTTTCAACGGTCATGGCTCCCAAGGGATTAAAGCGGATCGCGCTTGCGAGACCCATGGTCCACCAATCCGTCAGGTACCACGGCTTTTTAAATGGAGTAAAGCGCATAGCTCTCTCTCACACGCCTTCACCTCCCTCTTGTCTGACCAAAAATATATTATCGATAAAATTGTGGGAAGTCTAATCATTTGAAAGGTCAACGGTCAATTGCCAACGGTTAGTGAATTCGACTTGTTTATAGGGCAATCAACCCCCGACGTTGGCAACGCTAATCAGTTGTGAATAGACTGTTCATTCATTGATTGGTTTTGTAGCAGTTAGCGATAAAAAGTCCACATTCGTCCGGCATTAACATTTCTCTCTTATCATTATTAGCAGTTGATCTGCGCATTATTTATGATTAGTGATTGATGATTAGTTGTATAATGTTAAGGGAAACAGGATCCGACGGAACGCGACACGTGTCCCACACATTACGTTGTCGAAGCATAATTCATTATCTGCAGTGTTACCGCCATGAGTAATGGTGGCAAGTTATAACCCGCCCATTTCCATTCTTTAAAAGTAATTTATGCACTCGTATTCATCGACATGTTTATGATAAGGCCGGTACAGTTTGATTTATTTTAAACCTTATACTATTCCAACATCACCGCACGACATTTGATATTTTAATGGAGCTATTTTAGTATTAAATGCACTGCACCGAGTAGTTCTCGCACGCTAGACACAGCAGGAAAGGTTGGGGCGCCTGCAATGCCGTAACTGGCAACTTGTCAATCACCTCTGTCAGGCGGGCGTCTCGCCGCACGACTGCTCCCGGTTAACGATACATGCTCAGCACAGCTTGTTGTTTAGTCAGTGAAAGAGCTCATAGAAAAAAAAAACTGTACTATCTTTAGCTGCTTTCTACTTTTTAACAGTGCTGCGAAGTATTGATTATCTTACAGAAAAACCGACGATCGATAAAAAATTATAGATAATTGTTTAGCATTTCTGTCTACTGAACAGGAAAATATAAATCAAGCGATCAATAAACTCTGTTATGATTAATTTATTTATTCACACCTTCCTTGTTTATTTCATTGCTATCAATGGCAACTCCTAAGGCGTATGTTAAAATTTTACAACGATAATATTAATTTTACTACGTTATTATATTTTCTATGGCGGAGCAATCAGCATAGAACACGTTTTTGAGCCATGAATTACTTATTTCCAAACTTTGAAGGAAATTCTCAGAGCTGTTTTTGAGATAATTGTGCAAGCAAGCGTGCATGCAAGTACGCAATCAAGATAACATTGCTCGTATAAGAGTATAGTATTTATACATAAATTATTTAAACACAATTGGATTTATCATTAGTTTGTGCACTGTAGTCTTTGAAAGTTATGATATTTTCTTAGGTATTAATTTGCCAAACATTTATTTAAGATATCCGAAACAAAAAATTGGATCAATTTGAAAATGTAATTTCTTGACCCTTATGAGTGCTGATGCAATTTGTTTTTATGGTGGATAAACATATAAATTTTGTTATTGATTAATTTACGTAGATCTGTTTTTTGCGCATAATCTTACCGTTTGTTGTTAAGGCACAATACAAATTAATGCTAGAAGCTGACGCGTAAATGCTGCGAAGAATGATTTATTACGTTTGAAAAGAATTCCAAAGCAGAGGTATGAAGATGGGCTAAACAATGAAGACGCATGTAAGCGAACCCCCAAATTATGCCAAATTAAAATTATACTGCCACAGCTGCAAAGTGTTAGTTAGACTTATGCATAGACACATTGGAAGCTGGTGAAATAAATAAATTCTTCTGCGAAAAATATCTCATCCATCTTAAGTTTATTTTAATTCAAGTATAAAGTAATACGTTCATTTTAAAAGTTTGTCATGATGAGAAGTTCAGCCACTGGCAATTTTATTCCAATGACACCACGCGTTTGCTAGAAAATCAAAATCACAATTCGCACACTTCCTCATTGAAAGTTATTTTATCGCTGCGAAACCTCATAAATAATCAACATAAAACTATAAATCTTATTTTACTATGCTGTTTTTAAATCATAAAATGATGCGGGCTGCTATAAGTTTAGTTCGTTTCCTATTTCCTAGCGAACTCTTGTTAGTGAAGCAAATGGTCAAGACTATGTAATTATTCTTGCTACGTTTTAGAACTGCTACAATGTGTTTTTATTGATCATGTTCATTCATTGGAGAGTGCTTCTCTACCTCAAGGTAAAGATCAGCCCCCTACTAAAACAAAAGAAATAAGATGCATTATAATATAAATGTTTGTGGAACGATTCTATGCATCACCATTTTATCTAGGCAGTACTTGAAATGCTATAATCTTTTTAACTAGTAAGTATTAACACATCAGTTTGTGTAAACCTTACACGACGTCATTCATCTTTACTGAGTAACGGCCTTTGTACGGCGGAGGGGACGGGGTGATATTCAGCCCTTCAAACTTGATTGATTGAGGTCGGGTCTGAACCACCAAAGTAAGAATTAAAGACCTCTAAATCCATAATTCATCTCACTAATCCCCGTTTAAATTATATTGTTGACAGATTATAAGGAGACTTTTCTGCAACAACATTTCTATTCAGTTGGGATTTCTTTGATAGTTTCTCATTTATTACTTCTAGAAGTAGATAAGTATATTCCGAATTTGTAATCTAAACCCATCTTCAGCGTATATTAACAACATTAACTAGAGTACTGTAAGTTGTTTAAAAGAAACTAAAGATGGGTTTAGATAAAAATTCAAAATATATTTATTTTTACATTGACATTTTTATTGCTTTAGAAATAATAATGATGAGGAACGATACAAAACCAATGTAATAATGAAAAAATATACATATCGAAATCAATCTCTGTTCAAATAATTATAGATTGAATTAATTTAAGTAATGTAACCTAATATCCTCTCCTCAGGTGAGGCTTAATCGCTCATTTTCAGATAGAAACGCATAAGTATTATTTTTGACAGCCTATACATTTTTAAGGAATTAACTTGCTATGATCAGAATACTATGAAATTGTTATTAGAAACAGATTTCATTGCAACCCTTTCGTATGTTTGTTCCCCCACACCGCTGCATGCTCCTTATCATTGGCAAGCCTGCGCCGCGGCGCCTGGTTTCCGCTCTGGTTTTTACGCCACGCTGTGCGAGCTTAGAAAGTAATTAGTGAAAGCTTAGCTAACATTCCTATCACATTGCGTCATTGTGGGTGGGAAAAAGTTTAATGAGTTTTTTTTCTATTGTGAAACGTTTGTAATCGCGAATACTAATTACTTTAGTCAGATACTTTCGTCCCAAGCTTTTTAACAATGGTAATTTACATACTGAGTAGCCTAAAAGTGGTTATTGGTTGTTGAGTCTTTTAAATGTTTTCTTTTGCTGGTTTTTAAGATACAATAATTTTAACTCCAACAACCAATAAACAAAAAGTTATCATGTAACAAGGCTGAACGCTCTGCTTTGTGGGAACTGTTGCGTCATTTATTTATTATTAAATTACGACTATCCCATTGCAATAATACTGCAAATGGGCAATGTTTGTACTGAATAGTGTAAGGTTAAAACTTGAATACGTTATCTTAGATATGTCTTTTAGGTATGTTTAAAAATGTATTGTGTGATTTAGTTTAGTTTCAAAATTAAATTTAGTATTTTAACAAAAAGTACGACGTAATTAAAAAAAATAAATATTTCTAAATACAAATTAGAAAATGGAAACTCACCATATTCACAGCATTATTTTCTCTATCGTATTGGTCGGTTATAAAACTGATATAACGTGTTTTAAACGGTGTGTCCGAAGAAGACTTAGAAGCAATTGACTAATTGCTGTTGGTTCCTCGAGTGACGGCCAGGCGAGAGGCGGGTCAACAGAGTCCATTGATTGCCCTCTGCACAGAGTACACACTGCCGCTGCTTCACTCGCCAGTTGCCGCTGGTCACACTTTATTGAACCCCCGGTGAAGTAATTTAGACTATAACTAGTAAACCCGTTGTCATTGTCATGTATTAACTTTTAAATGAAAATAATTAATTATGGTACAATATTCTAAAACTATTTTATTAATGATATGATTAAACTTCAAAGTCACTTCCAGTAATACTGAGATTATTTACCAGAATTATTTATAAACAACATTTCTTGTGAATACACTATCATCTTCCAGGAGATGATTTGATTTAGGTCAAGACCACAATCACAGAACATAACTTAGGACCAAAATAATTGTTTAAAATGTATTCTTTTAATAATGTAGATTTTTTACATAATGATAACTAACACATCTAAGTTGAACTAAGTAAAAGTAATTTAATGAAAACTTTAAATTGTTATTTTTAAACAACTTGATCTAAAGCGCCTTAATACGGCTACCACATACTTTGATTTTTGTATCATTACTCACAAACAAACTTCATGTTAATCATCACCATAAACTCAAAGAAAACTGCAAATCAATCAAGTTCATCTAGGCGCCTTTGTCATCTATATAATTAATACGCCAACACGAAATTTGTCTTATGAACTCCTCCGTCATTTCTTAACCGATTTTGATCATTGACGGCTCATTGGAAAGAGCGTGTCGCGTAGATTTGCAAACTGGCCTTACATTTTTGAAAAAGTCCCTTGGGCTCTGCCCCATTGGCTTTTAAAGTTCCCATGTTATCCTTATGAAGAACATAATTGTTTACATTTTGATCAGCTGGATAATTTAATTGCTGTTATTTTTTAATTTGTGTAAACATAATCCTCATGACGGATCGTGTTAGCATGATTGTGTTTTAAATTTGTCGCCATTTGAATTATCGCTCTGCTAGAGTAGTGCACGATTCCGTGCGCTCGGATCCACTAGTATTTATAAAATAAAGGAAACAAAAATGTTTTTTAGAAATCAACCGCATATTTTTTTACTATACATTTTTAATCGGGTTGTTTTTAAATAGTCATTGAAAAAGTAAATTACATAGTGAAACATCACAATTAATTTCATAGATTTTACGCATTTTAGCGAATTTCCCCTATAGGGAAGAAGCTGTTACCGTAGTACTCATTGTAAGACCTAAGCCCGCGACCATGATAACTTTTCGTTTTGGGGCCCCCAGAAGCAAAAAACACTATTCGTTCATTTTCATACATATATATATATATATATATATATATATATCTCTATATATATATAGGTACATCTATGTGTCTTTAAGTACGATAGCGGCCGTAAAAATGGCCCGATCGGAATGAAATTTGGCTCAGACCTGTAAAGTAGTAATTATTCGGACGAGTTCGTAAACCAGCCCGATCGGACTACTGGAAGGGGGGGTTAAGGGGGGTAAACCCCCTAAAAATGAGTTTTTTGAGTTTTTTACACAGAAAAACAAAATTTATCGAATTTTTGATGGCACTATTGAATTCAGCTCAAAAAACAAACAATTTAGTATTTTGAATCACTGCTCTGTGTCCATTGGTTACCGAGATATTGAAACTGGTAAACACAGTACGTTGTCCCAATGTTAACCTTATGGGGAATAAGTAAAATTCTACATCTCGCTTATTTCTCAACATATCTTGATAAAACTTGGTAAATGGCTACTTCTAGTTCAGATCTACTAAATATTGAATTAAAACTACCCAGTTTTAATATACCCGTAGCAGCAAACCTGCACACTCTTTCCCATGTTATTCTTATGGAGCTTTCAAAAACGTCAAATCTCGCTATGTTGGATTGAAATATGTTTTTTGCATTTGAAATTCGCTGAGTATGCAGGTCTGCTGCAACGGGGGTATTTTTCAACTGCTGTAGTCAGTTTCTGTTACTAAATTGTAACCCTTCTCAATCTTAACCCGAACTAAAATGGCTTACACAATCTACTAACTCATAAATGAATGCTTAAAGTCTATTTCATTATATTCCATGGTTTCCATATCAATAATAACACATGGCTTTGCTGGAAAACTCTTGTTTACTCTATTCAGCTGCTTTTTGAAATTTATATTCCCATTTTAAATCTTATGGACAAGTACCAAGCTTTAAGGGCGTTTAGGGCCATTCTCTTTGGTCTAATTCTCATAAATTTTATTTCCTGCAAAACTACAGCCAAGCACTTTCCAACGACTACTGGTTTATTAAAATTGGCCTGGTAGTTTAGGAGGAGTAATGGTCACTAAAAACTCCTAGCGTATTAAATAAGTAGTCATAGTCATAACTCTTTATTTATTTTTTGCACATGTAGTACAATCAATAGTGTCACAAATAAAATATATAGTTTTATCAACAACCAAGTAATGTAAATTTTAAATGATTTTGTTAATGAATTGATTTAGTATTATCAGTTATCAGGTCTTATCTTCAAGTCGTAATTTTACATTATGTTTCCCAGAATTCTTATTACTAGATTGAAATTGCAGTTTTGCTTGAAACTCCTACAATCTGAGGTCGACCTTAAGGATTATTTTTAAACCATTTTCAAAATATGTTTAGTTGAACTAAAGAAACCAAATTGAAAAAAAACGTGAAAGCGAATTGAGTTTGGTCTGGTGTTGACGAATAGTGCCTCTGTTCAAAAAACTTCAGTCGTTTACTGTACTCAAGTGGAAGCCCTTTCTTATGTTGATATGTTTAGTGAATTCCTAGACATATCAACAAATCTATATAAAAATATCTTTAAAAATAAACCTCAAACGTTTATGGAGTTCTGACTCCAAAAAGAAAACACCTTGTGTATTAATGGATATATAGACACATCAAATTAAGGAGTTTCTTCTTCCTAAATAATTTCAAACTGGTGATTTTGATTAGGATTTTTCCAGATTTTATTAGGGGGAAATGGCAATCATTGTTGATTGAGTGTACAAAGTGTAGGTATTACCATACCACTGTCCTGTATGGTGAAGTTAAAGAATAACAATGTGGTAAAGCGGTACAAGCATAGCCAATGTTGGCTGTATAGCCAATTAGCATGAACTATGCAGATAACATAGTGTTTGACTACAGATATTAAAATACAAATTACACTGCCTTTATAAAAAGAGATCAACACCTTGTTTAGTTTGAGCGAAGATTGAGATAAAGTTTAGTTGCTCTAAGAAAAACGAAAAACGAACAGATAGGTCAACCTAGTTTCTGCCAAAGCTAAGTAGTTCAGACAGTGAAAGGAAGTGGGAAAATCCCCAATTTTCACAGCCTAATTAGGGAGTGCTCTTTTAAAATTCTTTTAAAAACTGTTTCATAATGAAAGATAATGTAACGACAGAGTAACGAAAAAGTCACTACTGTACTGTAATCACTTATCAATTATTATGCTCTCTAAAATATGTAGCACAAGAAGAGGCAAGAAAACTGTTACGACCACTTATAGATTTTTTTAGGTGGATTCTTCAAGAGTTTAATGTAAAAAACCTTTGTGTATCGGTAACAAATAAGTCCCCAACAGAGTGTACCTGATATCAGCTATCCAGGATGAGGTACCAATATAACCAGGAAGGAGATTGAGACACTCACATTTTCAGGTGTATATTTTTAGGAATAAATGTAAATACTATCGACTCTTGTTGATTCAAAACTTAATAACTCAGAACTCTTGATAGCATGAATTTTTTTCAATCCCCAAGGAAAAGATCTATCTTGCACGAAGTCAAAATAAAAACCATGGGTAACTCAAAATAATTTTACGGTTATAATTAACCCCTAGAAGCCAAAGCAACGCAAAAATTACCTCTATAACTCGAAATTCAGTAGATAAGCCAAATAAATATTGCACTTCCTCTTTAATTCAAAGTTTACCTCTATATCCCAAAGTTTACTTGACAGACCTTTGTAAGTCGAAACCCCCTTTTAAAGCTTAGAAACTATGTACTCGATTTTTATAATATCTGTTAAATGGTAATTTTAGCTTCAAGTTACAATAATGGCACAGTAAATACAGATTGTAATGATCATTATGTTCTCAGATTTTTAGGCAGTGTATGTCCATCACTACAGTAAATGTAGCACTACAAAGTTCAAAAAGTTCTGGTTTGAATCGTTGATCAATATCAATTTAGCCCAAAATGGGTTTAAAATTTAATTTGATGTTTTAACAACTCAATAGGAACACCTTTGATAGGGCTTCCCCAAAGACTGGCATAATTTTAGGAGTTTGTCCACGTTATTTTTCAATTGTGGAGGGGGGGTCAGGCGGATTATGACTGTAGGATGATTGTAGCGAGGGGGTTAATAAATGGTAAAAAAACAAAGAATTTATGGATGGCCCCTTAGTGAAACTACATCATCTCTGGAGTTTCAGCCATTAGATGTAATGTCTCCTTCAGAACAACCCCAAACATAAAAAAACACTCACCCTCTTTCTTTGTTCGCACAGGGAGACACGATGGCAGCCAGTGGGGGCGCAGCGGCGGGCGGAGGCGTGTGCCACGGCCACCGCCGCCAGGAGAGCATGTACGCCATGACGGGGCTGTACTCGGAGACGACGGACACAGAGGCGGACACGGACGCCGGGACCAGCCACCCGCCGACGACCGCGCAGCCCACGGCGCACCATGGCTACGACACGGTCGTCAAGTGTCACAGCCGCAACCCTTCCAGTGGCCTGGTCGACAAGTGAGTGCGTTCTGACTATAGAGGAATACAGCACTCCCTCTTATCCGGACACTCTTTCACTGGACACTGGTTTACCCGGACTACATTTTGCAGAAATAACATCTTTTTAACCGGTTGATTTTTATCAACACTTCAGTTCAATTGGACTCTATTGGCAGGAAATAGTCGGTATCGTATCAAGAAGTCATGTGGGAAAGATTTGAGAAATAATATACTACACCTGACAGAAGTTGTAGTGGTTGTTTGTTTGTTAAAGATACAAATTATAACATGTTTTATGTGTTTTGTCTTCACAATAATATCCCCCAAATAGTGTTTATTGTCGTTTCTACTTTTTTCAATATAATTACTTGTAATATTGGCTCATACAGTACCCACACTAGACGTCATAATTTAGCGAGTTTTTGGGAACATTGGTTTAACCGGAGTACATGTTATCCCGACAGGTCTCGGTTCCAAGGTGTCCAGATAAGAGCAGGGAGTCCACTGCATTAAACTTTGCCAGTCCATGCTTCACCGCTAGTTTGTTGGCTTGTGGAAGAAAGACCATGTAAAAATCAGAGTGAAAAAATTGATTTTCGACAGTTTTCTGAAAGCATGTTGATTATAGACTGACACAGAGAGACATGTGTAGCACTGACAGCAAATGTTTTGAGGAATTGAGAATAAATAAGATGTAGAGTGCCTTACGGGCGTGTTTAGAGCAGCCTAATGATAGAAAAGGTACTTATTGAATGTAAAAAAAATTGATGATAAGGTCAAAATTACGATGGTCAATAGGAAAAGGTTTTTAAAAACGTTTAACATTTTAGTCTGACAACTCCATGCTGACAAAAATTTGGTGGTAAGGCCAAAAGTGTGATAGTAATAGGAAAAGGTTTTTTTTAAAACGTTTAGCACTGTGTCTGTCAACTCCATGTTGACATTACTTTGTATCTCTGGAGTAGGCAGTTTAATCAAAGGCAGGGCGGTTGTCATCTCTAGGGATTTGTGGCCTCCCTCCTTTAAATAGGGGGCCATAATCAATGCAAGCAAATCATCTTAAATGTGCACACTCTTCTCATGAGAATACATTGTTGGAAATGGTGCTGGTTTGCTAATTTAACTAACTGTACAAATACTTCCAAAATGTAATTTGCGAAACAAATCAAATTATAATTTCTTTCGATATGTAACCGAACATCTTTTGTTTAGTACAATATTTATTAGATTTTAAATGAAAACTTGTCACAATATTATATCTTAAAAAATACCTCCTCAAGCATGGGCCTTTAGCAGAGTAAAATAACTCTCTCTCAGTCTTCTTCACGGGGGAGAACCATTAAAAGATCATCATTTCTTCATGGAGGTCATGAAATCAGTTTCTTGCATGCCGAACTTCATTCCACGCTTAAAACATTAAGTTTCTTTAGTCCACTCCCATCCCACTTCTCTAATTTCTGTTCTACTTCGTATGGCATAGAAACTAAGATTCTAGATTAACAGAAGGCCAGAGTGCAAAACTCTGCTGAAAAACATTCAATACCTTTTTAATTGAACCCATAATTTATCAATAATTGAACGTAGCAATGTAAAATGTATTGATAACTTATTTTTTTGTAGATATTTATTATTGGTCAAACCCTTTTAAATTTGATACGTTCAACTTTTTTAAATTTATGTTAGCAGTGAGAGGGCCAAAACGGAGGCGAAGGAGAAGTCGCACCCTTCGTTCGCGGAGGTGGCGGCCATCTTGCCCCAGGACATCCAGGACTGCGGCATCCTGGCCTGCCGACCCTTCCTCATCCAGGGGTTTGCCAGCATCAAAGTGAGTAAAACTGCCAATCATCCAAACCCCACTCACCAGAATCCCTTATCATATCCTAATAGATTTTTGGTGATCTGATAAATATTTATCGTACATAACAATGTTTCAGTAACACTTATCATTTAGCATTTTATATACTGTAGCCTTTCATAATATATTCTTGCAGTGCAGTTATACTAAAGTATTTCATATGATTTGCAGCAACCATAATAATACAAAGTTTATTTTATGTATATTTTTTCTTGATTTCCAAGTTATATTTTACCATCAGAATTTTTGCTAATGCTAATGAGCCTCATTCTCGGTGCCGGATTTATCACTAGTCCCTCGAAGCCTGAGCTTGGGCGGCGAGCTGATGGGGGGCCGCACAGGGTAGAAGAGTGAATGTAAGGGGATATTAAGACTCCAAAACGTAATTGAGCAAAAAATAAAAAAGTCACCACTTTTAAGGTTTTACGAAGCCGTTGGGGGCTTAGGGGGGCTGCGAAGGAATCTGGGCTTAGGGCCGTGGCGCCCGAAAATCCAACACTGCTGATTTTCAGAGTTAATTTGGATAATCAGAGTTCTACTTTATTTCCACAAACACTGCAGGAATATTTTTAAACACATATGTTATGAGAAATACTTTGTAGAAACGTATTAATGTATTAATACTTATTTTACTATAAATAAATAATAATAGTAATTACAGGCTAAACATATTACTACATCATAATTATACTGCACAATAATTGTAAGCTGATAATAATGAAAAACATTTTAAATATAAATATGTGCTGCATTTCTAATTTCAAAATATTGCTTGATGATTAGATTCAAATAATTAATTTGTTTGTTCTTCCATAAAGCGTAAAGATTTGTAATACTTTGGTTAAAATATATTCAATCAATCATATTCAAATCTTGAACCTAATATAAACAATAATCTATCAAATATAAATTCATAAAACTCGTCGATACAGTAATAACAAAGCCAAGAAAGATAAGAATTTTTTTAAATGAGTGTCTTAGACAATTAAATAGGAATTGTATTTTTCCCCTTATTTCATAATGTAAATTTATTGCTGTATCAAATACATTTTTAAAATCAATATTATTATCAAACGAGAGCAGACTGTGAGACTAGCTGGAGACCGGAGTGTAGTAACTTCTGCAACTAATTTTCCACCAATTCCACCCTCCAGTTAACTGATCTGGTGTATGCTCTGTGACGCCACATATCTTGTATCATTGCAATATCGGGACAGATTTTTTTTTAAGTTTTTTGTTCAGTGATTATTTTGTAGTATTTACAATGATTTTTATTTTCAGGTATTTGTATTTTTTCTATCGTTCCTGGTTACCCTACAGCAAGCACTCAGCTCTGGGTACATCAACTCTGTCATAACAACAATAGAGAAGAGGTAATTTGTCTTGGACTTTTTTTTAATTTTTAAGTCATTAATATTTTTAGGAGTTGCTAATTGACTTTAACTCTTTTGTCAACTATGTTTGTCCTTGGCATGTGTTGACCTAGCAATACTTTACTTTTTACTTTATCATTTTGTTGGTGTAAAGGCTTTGTTTTCAAATACAAGTTGATAAAAGTGATAACACTTTGTACAATATTTGTTCAACCTTTGAAACTCACTTTTATTGACAGGCCACTCAGCAGGAAATAATGGCATATATTCTAACATTGTTATAATCATAGAGATGGTTTTCATTTAACTAAAGTTTATTCGTTTTAGCGACTTTCCCCTATAGGGAAGAAGCTGTTACCGTAGTACCATAACGATCTCTAGTACAAGGCTGCAGCTCTAGTAAATGGCAACATTGCACCTAAGGGTTCAGCTGATTTGGTTATCCGTACTCTCTTATGGCACTAGTTTTTGTTTACTTGAAACCAGCTGGCTCTGTAAGGGATACTATACTGGCTCTGTAAGGGGCTCTGTCAATGGTTTTACTATGCAAAAAACCCTTGAGAAGCGACGTTGCCAGGTCGAAGGCCACAGCCTTATTACTAGAGATGGCTATGGTAAGACCTAAGCCCAAGACCTTGATAACTTTTCATTTTGGGGCCCCCAGAAGCAAAAAACACCATTCGATCATTTTCATAGGTATAAATATATCTATATATATATGTATGTGTCTTTAAGCACGATAACTCGCGCAAAAATGGTCCGATCTTAATGAAATTTGGCCTAGACGTGTAAAGTAGTAATTGTTCATATGAGTTCGCAAACCAGCCCATTCGGACCACTGGAAGGGGGGGTAAAGGGGGATAAACCCCCCAAAAAAGGGGTTTTTTGAGTTTTTTACATAGAAAAAAATCCAATTTCCGTTAGCACCATTGAATTCAGCTCGAATAAAAAAACAAACAATTTCGTAGTTTGAATCACTACTCTATGTCCATTGGTTACCGAGATATTGGAAGTGATAAACATAGTACGTCCCAATGTTATCCTTATGCGAAATAAGTAAAATTCTATATCTCCTTATTCCTCAACATATATCAATAATACCCCCGTTGCAGCAGACCTGCATACTCAGCGAATTTCAAATGCAAAACAACATATTTCAATCCAACATAGCGAGATTTGACATGTTTTGGTAAGCCCAATAAGAATAACATGGGGAATGAGTATGCAGGTTTGCTGCTACAGGTATATTAAAACTGGGTAGTTTTAATTCAATATTTAGTAGATCTGAACTAGAAGAAGCCACTAAGTTTTATCAAGTTTACCAAGTTTTATCAAGATATGTTGAGAAATAAGCGAGATATCGAATTTTACTTATTTCCCATAAGGTTAACATTGGGACAACGTACTGTGTTTACCACTTTCAATATCCCGGTAACCAATGGACATAGAGCAGTGATTCAATATACTAAATTGTTTGTTTTTTTGAGCTGAATTCAATGTTGCCAACAAAAATTCGATAAATTTTATTTTTATATGTAAAAAACTCAAAAAACCCATTTTTGGGGGTGTTTATCCCCCTTTACCCCCCCCTTCCGGTGGTGTGATCGGGCTGGTTCACGAACTCGTCCATTTGATTACCACTTTCCATGTCTGTTCCAAATTTCATTAAGATCGGACCATATTTACGGCCGCTATCATGCTGACAGACACATATATATATAGATAGATAAATAGATATATAAATACCCCCGTTGCAGCAGACCTGCATACTCAGCGAATTTCAGATGCAACACAACAAATGGTATTTCAATCCAACTTAGCGAGATTTTACATGTTTTGTAATCTCCTTTAGAATAACATGGGGAATGATTATGCAGGTTTGCTGCAACAGGTATGTTAAAACTGGTTGGTTTTAACTCATTATTTAGTAGATCTTAACTAGAATCCATATACCAAGTTTTGTCAAGAAATGTTAAAAAATAAGTAAGATATAGAATTTTTTTATTTCCCATAAGGATAACATGGGGAATGATTATGCAGGTTTGCTGCCACTAAAAATTGAAATTTCGGGGATTTTAGACTAAAATACATTAGATCTCATGTAGATGAAGCCACAAACCAAGTTTTATCCAGATATGTTGAGAAATAAGCGAGATATAGAATTTTACTTATTCCCCATAGGTTAACATTGGGACAACGTACTGTGTTTACCACTTTCAATATCTCGGTAACCAATGGACATAGAGCAATGATTCAAAACACTAAATTGTTTGTTTTTTTTTAGCTGAATTCAATGGTGCCAACAAAGATTCGATAAATTTTATTTTTATATGTAAAAAACTCAAAAAACCCATTTTTGGGGGTGTTTATCCCCCTTTACCCCCCCTTCCGGTGGTGTGATCGGGCTGGTTCACGAACTCGTCCATTTGATTACCACTTTCCATGTCTGTTCCAAATTTCATTAAGATCGGACCATATTTACGGCCGCTATCGTGCTGACAGACACATATATATATAGATAGATAGATAGATAGATATATAAATACCCCCGTTGCAGCAGACCTGCATACTCAGCGAATTTCAGATGCAACACAACAAATGGTATTTCATTCCAACTTAGCGAGATTTTACATGTTTTGTAATCTCCTTTAGAATAACATGGGGAATGATTATGCAGGTTTGCTGCAACAGGTATGTTAAAACTGGTTGGTTTTAATTCATTATTTAGTAGATCTTAACTAGAAGCCATATACCAAGTTTTGTCAAGAAATGTTAAAAAATAAGTAAGATATAGAATTTTTTTATTTCCCATAAGGATAACATGGGGAATGATTATGCAGGTTTGCTGCCACTAAAAATTGAAATTTCGGGGATTTTAGACTAAAATACATTAGATCTCATGTAGATGAAGCCACAAACCAAGTTTTATCCAGATATGTTGAGAAATAAGCGAGATATAGAATTTTACTTATTCCCCATAGGTTAACATTGGGACAACGTACTGTGCTTGCCACTTTCAATATCTCGGTAACCAATGGACATAGAGCAATGATTCAAAACACTAAATTGTTTGTTTTTTTTTTAGCTGAATTCAATGGTGCCAACAAAGATTCGATAAATTTTATTTTTATATGTAAAAAACCCAAAAAACCCATTTTTTGGGGGTGTTTATCCCCCCTTATCCCCCCTTCCGGTGGTCCGATCGGGCTGGTTCACGAACTCGTCCATTCGATTACCACTTTACATGTCTGTTCCAAATTTCATTAAGATCGGATCATATTAACGGCCGCTATCGTGCTGACAGACACATATATATATATATATATAGATAGATAGATAGATAGATATATAAAAATTCGAACGAATGGTGTTTTTTGCTTAAAAAAAATGGTGTTTTTTGCTTTTTTTGCTAAAAAACCCAAAAAACCCATTTTTAGGGGTATTTTTCCCCCTTTACCCCCCCCTTCCGGTGGTCCGATCGGGCAGGTTCACGAACTCGTCCGAGTGTCCGAGTGGCACTTTACAGGTCTGTACCAATTTTCATTAAGATTGGACCATTTTTACAGCCGCTATCGTGCTAACAGACACATACATATATAGATATATAGATATATATCTAAAAATACGAACGAATGGTGCTTTTTGCTTCTGGTGGCCCCAAAACGAAAAGTTATCATGGTCTCGGGCTTAGGTCTTACCATGACACCTACGGTAATAGCTTCTTCCCTATAGGGGAAATTCGCTAAAACTTATAAGGTATATCTTCTAGTTCAGATCTACTACATATTAAATTAAAACCACCCAGTTTTAACGTACCTGTTGCAGCAAACCTGCATACTCATTCCCCAAGTTATTCTTATGGAGCTTACAAAACATGTCAAATCTTGCTCTGTTGGATTGAAATATACTCTTTTGCATTTTAAATTCGCTGAGTATGCAGGTCTGCTGCAACAGGGGTATTTTTATTACCTATTTATCACCTAAATCCATTACGTGTCACATTTTAATATAGATTAATTAATATGTACTGAAAATACCTTTTTTTTAAGGTTCGAGATTCCTTCAAGTTTGTCAGGACTGATCGCGTCGTCCTACGAGATAGGCAACGTGATCACAGTCATCTTCGTTAGTTATCTCGGCAGCCGCAGGCACATTCCTGTGTGGATAGGCATTGGTAAGTTTTATCATGGGAAACTCTTTTGTTTTTTAAAGGTCTATTGTTTTTAGTTACATTTTGTAATTTATAATTACAAGTTGAAATATTATAAATATTTTTAGTTAGAATGTGATACATTCAAACTATAAGATTCTCTAAAGTGATGTAAAAAGAATTCTAACAACGCTAAAAGTGGAAATACAGAGGAACGTTTTATGTTTAAAAGTTTTTAACAACCGTCATTGAAGTTTTTAAGATGTAATGTGTATGGTAATTGAACGATTACTTTAGCAACAGCAATTACAATTTATTTTTTATAGGCCTAGAATTTATTTTAACAGCAGTTATTTAATTTATTTGTAATGACTACATTGTACCCCATGAAGTTGAATGTCAGGAGATCTCATTTTAAACTATCAAAAGAAAATAAATTATTAAGTTTATCAGTACTACTTGTATTTAGTGAACAATTAACACGAATATTGTTTTTTCTACCACTTCAATCTTCATCTGACACTGGAACTTTACTTTTGAGTTTGATATGAAAGAGTCACCAACCCTAATCCCTCCGCATGTGCAGGGGCGGTGATCATGGGCATTGGGTCTCTGATCTTCATGCTGCCTCACTTCCTGGCCGAGCCGCTTCACACTTCGGCGCACCCCAACTCCACTTCGGACAACATCTGCCGGGTGGTTCCGGTGCGCGAGCAAGAGATGGACTTTGGCAGGCTCTCCTCAGGTTAGAGAAACGTTTATTGCAATTTGTCTATAGTTACAAGTAGTTAATATTGTTTTGACTAATGATTTACAGTGTAAGATTTAAATTCCTTGTTCGCTGTCTAAAATTAGATATTAATACGGAAATAATTTATTTGGAAATGCTTATATTTTGGTTCAACCCATTTGTATCGCCTTATTTATTTTCCAGAAGTGCCAATATCACTAATTCTTTTTTGTCTCCAAAAAACATTATATACTAGTGAGCTTACGTTTGTAATTGCAATGCAATTTGCAGAGCTTCCTATAACTTCAACATAGCTGCTTAGCGTCTTCAAAACTCAGTCTCACCCATATGAGCCCACTACTTTACTTTTTTCTTAGCATTTTTGTTATGCTTTATCCATGTTAATTTTTTTAGATGTATCAGAATGTCAGCCATAATGCTGTACATTAATGTATGACGTAGTGGTACATTACTAGGGGCAAAAAGTTTAACTTTCATATTTCTGTTCCCTTACTTATTCTTTAGGGCATACTTATTAGAATTAAAATATATAAACTTGGTATTTTCCTCTTTCCTCATAGTCAAGTTCATACTGGAAATTCAAGTTCAGTTGAAAGTTAAGTTTGCCGGACTGAAGGAGAAATTAGGGGAAAGAGAAAGCCAGTCATATTAAATAGCTAAAAATTCTTGTTAACATCATAACAACTTTTTTTTTACATCTACACCGTAGAGAATACCAATCAGTAGATTGTCCAGGCCAAGCCAGTCAAACCGCCAGTGGGATCCTAGGTGGCTTTTTCTAGTTTAGGCACCAGAACCGGGTTCAGCAACGGAACTTGTCATGATTGAAGCAGAGTTGTAGCTAGATATCTTTCAGTGAAAAACTTCTCTTCTCAACCAGAGTAGGCTGGGCTTCACAGCAGGGTGGTTGGGGTTATACTGGAGACCAAGATGAGTGCCACTTGTCCCTTGAGGCCCACATCCATCTGATAAAGGTTTATTATTGCCCATCCAGTCTAAGCTTGGCCAAATCTATTCCAAAACTATTCATTTTTCCTCTTTTTCCCAGTCCTATGTATATATTAATGCACCAAATTTGCGGCTACAGCATTAGGCGGGTGAGTGAGTGCGCTGCTAGCGTTTAAAATTTTATTTGTATCAATTACCCATCTGATGTTATAGATAGTTATGCTCTTTAGTTGTGTTCTCTAAAATAAGCTGATCATTGAAATATGTGATTCCTAATTTTTTTCTATTTAGTATTTTATCTGTTGACATTTCATTTATAGAACTTAACCTTAGTAGTTTTAAACATATAAAAGCCATATTTAGCCGTTCTTTTCGTCTAGTTTCATTTTACATTTTTTCTTGTTAAGTAGCTCATTCTTGTTGATCAACTTAATTGAACTAAGTTAATTCATACCCAAGTGAATGTGCTTCCATCTGATGGAAATATGTTAAACTACTTAAATGTGTAGATGAGTGTCTTAACTTAATAAATGTCTAACATCAAGTCATTTACTCAGCTGGAGTTTCCTTTTTTCACCACTGGCCTAACGCTGTGGCCGGATATTTCAGGGAAGCTTCCGTTCTTTTATTGTAGCCATATACAAAAAGACAAAAAATGGCTGAAGTACCCTCACAGGATTTTTCTGTGGGGTGGGGCAACCCAGGCTTCCCAATACCTCTTATAGTTTAGGAGGTATTTAGGTTTAAGATTTTATGTTAGTTTTAAGACAAAAATGTGACAAATCTTCAGCCCGGGAAAATTTTTTTGCGTGTAAGGATGTCTCAAGATGATATAAATAAATATAAAAAAAGCCAGACAGTAACCTGCGGACGTTGTGTCGCAGGGCTGTCGTCGCCGCCGCTCGGGCCGCACAACAACCTGAGGGAGAACTGCATCGAGGGCATGCCGAGCAACCGCGGGCCCGTGATGCTGTTCGTGCTGGCGCAGCTGCTGCTCGGCTGTGGCGGCTCGCCCCTCTTCACCCTCGGCACCACCTACATTGACGACCACGTCAAGGCCGACAACTCCTCCCTGTATATCGGTATGCCGAGCTCACTGGTAGCGTAGTGACCCCCGGAATATTTTGACCTTGATTATTTTAAGTGGTACGTAGTTGAAGGGGCTAAAATCATCGAAGGACAATCCTTTTTTCTAATTAAAAAAGGGGAAAACATAATTAAACGTGGTAAGGAAAAAAAATTAATGAGGGTTCATTTTTATTTAATTGATTAAATAAGGTGATTAAAAATGAAATTGAAATGTTTCATGTCATCATCATACATTTTTTTTTATCGTAAATAACCATGTATTTTAGTATAATGTCTTATGTATTTGTGTAATGCAGCAAAAAATAAATAATAAATGAACGAATACCATGATTGAATATAGATAATGATCCTTGAACCCCATGATACTTTTGATTTTCCTTGATAATTTAATGTTGCTTGTATAATTAATATGTGTAACCACCCTTAATATGTTTATGTGTAATCACCCCTCAGAAAATCATTAATCATCTAGTATAATAAGTAATTAATTTTATTTAATAAATAATTTAATTATTCATTCTTGTTATTAAACTTGTCCTTAGTCATGTTGAATAAATGGTTACTGAGTTAATTAATTTCCTAAGTCAATATCATAATCATATATATATATATATATATATATATATATATATATATATATATTATGTACATGGAAACTACAATAGTATAAATTTATTCAAAATTTACAGCTTCATAATAATCTAAATTCTAGTGATTTTGGTGTCAAGAATATAAGTGATGAGTATTTTGTGAACCCCTGGTGCAACAATAACTACCCCAGCTTTCCAGAGACACTCTTGCAGCAGAAGCCAGACTGAGAGGATGTGTAGAGTCATTAACTTAGGTCATTGTTCCTAAATTTAAAATATCCCAAGTCAGAGGACTAGAATTGCATGGCCAGTACCTAAATTATTAGTTGGGAACTCTGCCAAGTACATTTTTGAGTCAAACCCCTTTGTTCTTCACTATATTTGGTACTTGGTGAAGATTGTTGTAGCAGCTTGGTAAGATCCAACCATATTCGTATATTTTCCTACTAGCAAGTGTAGAGAAGAAGAGACGGTTAAATAATTTAATAATTAATCAAATATAAATTTAAAGAAGAATATTTTACTACAAATTTTGAACTTTAATAAAATTTCAGCCTAATTACTTCAAGAAGTGAACATTGATCTTCTACCATTCGGCCATCTTATTGTGAAGCTGACCATTGGCTTTGCATTGTTGAATACATTTTCAAAAATTAACTATTTGGACTTATTTATGTTTTATCAACTTTATTTCAAAATTGAATCTGTCTAGCCGGCACGATACTTTCCCCTAAGAAAGGCCTATGTTTACCCTGAGTATAGCCTGGAACAATAATTGTTATTTACAGAGACATTTTTAAAATTTGATCTGGCCTTCAGCCTAATTGTAAGACCCATTATTGTACTATCCATGTGTCCCCTTTTCAATCAGATGCTCTTGTATTCTTGAATAAATCATTATTCTTTTGTAAAACTGTTTTTCTTAAATATCATAGATAATAAGATAAGATTCGGTACTTACTGTGTCAAATACTACATGGGTATCCTTTGGTGAACTAAATTATCAAACTACTAAATAAAGTCAAATACCTGTTCAAGTCACTAAGAATCATGAAAGACAACATTGTATTATAATATTTATTTATTTATTCATCAATATTATGTATGCAGCAAATGTGTGTGTTTTTATAAAATTATGGAAGTATTTAACATATTTCATAGAAAAGTCAATATAAAGTTCAATTAAATGTTCACTTTAAACGAAACACCAATAAGTCTACTCACCACACTGTATAAATTCATCATTTACCATTGTCAAGTGGGAATATTTCATTGTAGTACTTGTTTCATTTGTTTTATTCTTGTAGCGCACTGACTTTTTTCTTATAGAACATTACACTCTATTATCATTAAACAAAATGTAATTGACATTTAGAAGTGGAAAACATTCATTGGTGTGGGGAAAAATTTAAAAGGAGTTAAAATGAACCTTATTTATTATAAAGAAAAAAATTGACATGAAGAAAATGTAAACATGAAAAAAGTCATAAGTTAAAAATTGAAAATTCAAGAAGCATGTAATTATTAAAAAATTAAAACAAGGAACAGTATATTGGAAATATAATAGGAAATATTAAAGAAAACTTATAATATGATTGCCGCACACTCTCTATGATTATAATAAAGCTTATAATCACTAAACAGTAGTAAAAGTGATGCCAAAGACTATCTAGTACTTTATGAAAATGGGTAAAAATGTTTGGCATTGAAGTTAACCTGAAATTAATCTTGGAAATATCCTTCTTTAAATGTCTTTTTTTATAAAAAAATTACACTCTTTTTATTACAAAATTTGTCAGATCTACTTTGATATATGGAAACAAAAACTGTTAGCTCTACTTTGATTTGTGGAATCAGCTGCCATTTCATTATGTCACTAATTAGAAGATATACTTCAAAAGATGATACTGTTGTCATTTGGTTGAAAAGTAAATAACTTTTCACTGTGGTAATTTGATAGTTGTTTATGATAAAAATTTATCACTAGAGTTTTATTTATGGTTATATTTTATTTTTTATAACCATGTGTAACAACAACATATTTTGACAAGCCTCTATAAAAAGAAATATTCATGAGATTTGGACCAACGTATATGGTAACAATGGTGCCGGTTGCAGGGTGTATGTACAGCATGGCTGCATTCGGCCCAGTGTTGGGCTTCCTCCTGGGAGCGTACTTGCTCTCCTTCCACATGGACGCCTTGGCCAACATCACCATCGACATAGGTAATGTTTAATGTGTATCTCAGTTCTTCTTTGTCAAACTGTTTTCTTGTCTTTAGCTAACTTTAATGGTAATAGGCTGTTTTGGATCGTAAAATATTCTGCAGTAGTTGATTGCTTGCTAAAATGTTGATTTTGATTAAGTTTATAGGTCTTGAATTTGCCTTCTTAAAATCAGATTTACTGAATCATTGTACCTCAGTTCTAATCATGAGAATTAGTTCTCATAAGAAAATCTGTTTAATTGCATCATAAACACTATTATCAGATTCACTATTGAATACCACACTTAAGGCAATATATACTGAACCCTCTAAGTAGAGACACCGTATGGAAAAATGAGTAGTTCCGACTGCCGAAAAAAAGTTAGTGTCACTTTCATTTTCAGTCTGATTGGAATTGTTGTTGGAGTTTTCGGATTACTTTCTGGAAATAATCCATAATTCACACCTCCGAAACAAATATGGTGCCACATTCACCTTTTCAGTCCAGTTCATACTTTACCTTCCAGTGGCAACCATGTAATAATAATAAAGCGGTTTATTAACAGCTACCGGTTATTACCAAAATAGTTTTCAGTTTATGCTTCAGTTAGTAGATGATTTATGAATTTATATTGTAATTTTGATATCCTAAGGAACATTGACACACCGTACTATACTCCATGACCTTTACTGTTCCCAGGCCCAGGAGATCGCCACTGGGTGGGGATGTGGTGGGGAGGCTTCCTCATCTGCGGTCTGCTGCTCATCATCGTAGCCATCCCTTTCTTCTCTTTTCCAAAAGTTCTTACGGTATGTTTTTATTTGGATTAATACCTCTATAAAATTAGAATTAGTTAGGTCTCGAGAATTCAACAAAGAAAAAGTTTTTATTAGACGTTTTTTCTAAACTTTGGCTGAAAATGGATTAAATTTTTGTGTTTGTATAAACATGTTCCCACATCACGATCAAACAGGATATGAAAGCACCCAAAAATCAAAAAGTTTTTGGTTTAAGAAAATAAAGTTATATTCACTAAATTGAGGAGTATTTAAATGGTTAAAAACATTAGTATGATCATCTACTTTTTTCCAGAGAGAAAAAGAGAAGATTCGGCTGATGGAAAAGTCTACCAATTCCGGGCTGACATCACGACCCCCGGAGACCTCAACTCCTCAGCAGCCAGGCAGCCGGAGCGACTCGGGATACGGCAAAGATGTCAAAGGTACAATGATCCAGTAGACCTCCCTGCTTCAGAGCTTTTAAATGGTGTCAGGCGGAATTTAATAAAAATGCCTTTGACATTGTATGATAGGAAGTATTCAATGGAAATACAAATCACCTTTAGTATGAAATAAAAATGGTAATGAGTGAGTCTAAGTAAGGTATTTTCAACCGTCCAAGGACATTATCATATGTTTTTTTATAGGTAAAGAATATGAAAAGATACAAAATATAGGTCATCTCTGTAAATCTGTGTACAGTATCTGTGTGTCTGCTGAACAAGGATCCGACTGGGCTGAAATTTTGTTCAATGATAGCTCACATGCCTGGCCAACAAATAGTTCTAATTTCCCTCGGGCTATGCTCTGCAGACCATCAAGTTTTAACGTTTGTTTACATTTTAGAAGAATGTAAACAGCCAGATATTGAAACCTTAATAGCGGTGGATACTTCAAAAGACCAAAAGCGAGCTGTTCCAAGCTAACTGAAATGTAAATCCTTTGGCTAAAGATGATACAATGCTTTCTAACCCACATGAAGAATGGGTAAAATGGGTAGTAGTCTGCAAAAATAGCAGACTCTGTTGTGTTTTTATTATGTAGTATCTGGTGAACCAAGGAATGTTGGGTAAATAAACCACTATTTTACTCTATTTGCATTCTTCATTTGATGTAATAAAACTGAATGATGTGTTGGATGCATTAACATTTCTTTTTTTGTTTATATTTCCTCCTTTAATATTTCTTCATTTATATTTCTTTCTATTTTTATATTGGAAAAATGGCAACATTCCATGTTGACATTTCATCATTTCAAATTAATTATAATTTTCCTGGAGCTAACACCTTCTTAGAACATATTTTGGAGTTTGGTTTGTTGTGTAATGAGTTTTGTGGCGGTTGCAGATATCCCGATGTCCATGTGGCGGCTGCTGTGTAACCCTGTGTACGTGGTGACCTGCCTGGGAGCCTGCATGGAGCTGGTCATCGTCTCTGGGTTTGTCGTGTTCCTGCCCAAATACCTGGAGACCCAGTTCAGCCTGGGAAAGAGCCAGGCTAGCGTCTTTACAGGTCTGTTACCTGTGCTTTGTGTATGCTCTTTAACTTTAATTCGGTTGTCTTCTTTAGTAGTTTTCTAATTGCAGTTAAGTATGGGTTCAAGTTCTTCAGGTATGTTTATTATTACATTTCAGAGTCTGTAATCTGAACCTGCATCCTTTTTCCTCAACGTACTCTAATTTACTTTTCATCTAAAGATAGGGTCTTATGGATTCCTGAACTGAAAAGTAGTTACTACTAATAAGTGTTGGCCAAAGATCACATTAACACATTCACTGCTAAAAATGGTTATAAAAAAAAATACGCAACACATTCACTGCTAAAAATGGTTATCGCCAAAAAATTATTTAAGTATATCCAAAATGTCATTAGGAATTATCTAAGCATCAAATTAGACTAAAATTAGTGACGTAAATTCCACATCTACCATAGATTTGACTTTACAACAGTAAAATCCATGGCCAATCTGTTACCAAACTTGTCAAAAGTCAAACTAACCTCAACCAAAATGTATGGTAGTCATGACAACTAAGAATAAAACCTTTCCCGTTCACAAGTGAGGTCATACTAAAATAATATAATGGTAGAAAGTGGGTATCTTTCTCTATAAAAGTCCCCTATGCAAGCCATTGTTGATAGCCTCAAACCAAAATGGCGGGGCCAGGAACTAATCACACCCATATGTACAGGAAACTTGCTCTACACACGACAGCAGTTTGGACATTTCCCGTCTATGGCTAAGCTCACAGTTAGGCTTTGAATTATTCGTGACAATGTGTCTACTGTAGTGTTAACACCATTATCAATTGATTGTGCATTTATTTAGTACAATATAGTGTTTTTTTTGCAGGAGGGATTTGTTAGGCGGGTTTCCCCACCCCACAGGAAAATCCTATGAGGGTACTTCAGCCATTATTTTGGCTTTTTGTACAGCTACCGGAAAGGAAAGACAACTTCCCTTCTATTATCCCTTAGGCTCACAGCCTTCAGTAGATTAATACAAGGGAAGCAAAAGGAAAAAGGAATAGGTAGATGGAATAGGTTCGGCCAAGCTTAGACTGGGTGTGCTTTTGTCCAATGGATGCTGGAACAAGGCCTCAAGAGATCAGGTGGCCTTCACCTTTGGTCACCAGTACACCCCCACCCACCCTGCCATTGAGCTCAGCCTCCCCTGGTGGGGAACTGAAATTATTCACTGAAAGACAGCTTCAACACTGCCTCCAATTGTGACAACTTCTGTTACTGTACCCAGTATTGGTACCTAAACTAGCAAAAGCCAGTTAGGATCCCACTGGGGGTACAACATAGTGTTACAATCAGTAGTTTCTCTCTTCAAAAATGTTTCAACGAATTATTACTTGCTTACTTTTAAATTTGTTTTGGCTGAAAATTTTAATTGAGCTGAGAAAGTTAATAGTTGTGCGAACAAATTGTAAAGTTATATAATGTAATGTTTGTTAATCTTCTCTACCCATGAGGTGTTATATTTTAATATAGTAATTTAAAGCTAACAGCTTGACAAGTTTTACGAGGTTGAGATCAACTCATTGTCCAGGCTCCATTGCCATCCCCGGCGCGTGCATTGGTATCTTCATGGGCGGCTGCCTGCTGAAGCGGCTGGAGCTGCGGCCCAAGGGCGCCGTGCAGTTCGTCCTCATCTCCAACACTGTCTGCCTCTCGTGCTATGGCCTGCTCTTCTTCCTGGGCTGCGACAATGTCAAGATGGCTGGCACCACCATTCCGTACTACAACAGGTACTGAGGCTCAAACAATCTGTCAGTTTGGGCCAGTTAGTTGTTTAAGTCGCTGAAGAAAAAAAAACACAAAATCCGCTTTAAATGTTTTGAATGATTGGCCCATTTTTCGAGTAAAGTTTTATGAAATGTAATTTGTATCTTACCTTATTCTTCCCATTTGCCGTATACATAACAGAATATGATTCTGACACAAGATTACAATAAGTGTACACGGGAGATGGACTGCTGGACTGCAAGGTATTCTTCCTTTTTGTGGCAGAGGGCCATAAATCTTACAGAACCTCTGAGGACTGCTGGATTGGGTGCTCAAACACTCCAGAAAGAGATGATTTATTGAGAGGGAGGGGGGAGAGGGTGGTGTGGGTGTATAGGACTGTCTTCAGTGTCATAGATCTAATCCCAATACCACTGTGATTGAAGAACAGATATAAGTTTGTTTATAATGAATGTTTGGTTAGGTTATGTTAGGTTAGGTACCAAGCTTATAAATCAAAGTAAGTTTTTAAGCAGATTCCCAGTCGAGTGTAGACAAACGGTTCTTTCAAAGAAATTCCGCTTGCTATTCTCTTCCCCTGCCCAACCATTCCCTCCTAACAACCATCCACACCCCCTCATTCTCTCTGAAGATCTACCCGGTCCAGTTGTCTGCTCCTCAAACGTTGACAATGTTATAGCCCATACGATAACAATTCAGGTTACCCACGGACCGCATAGTCCTATGCTCAAATAAGTGGACCTTGGTTTTAGGAAAAAGTGCTTGCCTTAGAAGGTTTATTTTACTGTTTACACCCTAAACCTCTGTTTATCTTATAATAACAATGAACCAACTTGGTTAATTTCATTCTGTGCTATTATTTAGTTCTAAGTCCAGTTAGCGCACATTAGCACCCCCAATCCTGATCCTGTTTGACTGTCTGTTCAGTTCGCGCGCCGAGCCGTTCCAGGTGAACCTGACGGCGGCATGCAACTTCGGCTGCGAGTGCCACACGACGGACGTGGAGCCGGTGTGCGGCAACAACGGCCTCACCTACTTCAGCCCCTGCCACGCCGGCTGCACCGAGCTCAGCTCCCGCTCCAACTACACCAACTGTGCCTGTGAGTCACCTGCCTCTGCTAAACCTCATTTTCAACCCGATACTTAATTCAGTGAGCGTGTAAAGTGAAGCCCTTCCCCTTAACCCTTGAGCAGGCGCTTCACAGGTAAAACGGCAGAGGGCGCATGTGGAGTTCTACTCCACAACACTAAATCGCACAAAAGTAACCCATTTTACTTGTTTTATTGCAAAATATTGTGTTTAAATGTTGAAAAACTTTATTAGGAATCACATTTTATCGTTGATGCCATTAATTGTTCAACTTATTAGGTGTAATGTTTAAATTGAACATAGTATAAAATAGGTATCACTGTCTGTATAAAGGAAGAGGGCGCTCCTCAAACTGACACGGCATTAATGATTTGCAAATAAACAACAAGTTACCAAGGGGTTGGTGAGGGGTATAAATAGCTTTAGTGGATTCCTGGAATGAGGCCCGTGAGGTACAGAGCCGGACAGGACTGCCGACACCCATTGTGCCTGTTTATTTTAATAAAAAAAAAAAAAAAAAACAAGTGCGGAGGAAAACTCCACATACGCCCACTCGAGGGTTTAATTAATTTGTTTAAGGACAAACCAATCAGTGAAGAGGCAGTCCGTATGTTCCCAGAGATGGTTCAGCCATTCTACCAATTGAAATGAAACAAATACAAACCATATTATATAAACAGTAACTAAAACATGTGTCAGTCCATTCATTTAAGCTATGACATGACTTTTTATTTCCTTTTTGTAAAGCTCATTTTAAGTTCACTACAAACAAACATAACCATAATTGGCATTGTTTGCAGACATCCAGTTCCTGCTCCAGTTTATACTAAAACTTCATATGTACATACATACTTCTGCAATAACAATAGGTACTTATGAGACAAAGCCTGCCAGCATTAACCCCTGAACCCTGCAACTCCTCCTGCCGCACCATCTTCCCCTTCCTCATACTGCTCTTCTCCATGACGACACTGTCCGCAGGTATCCACGGCAACCTGAGCTCGGTGAACGCCCCGTTCTCGTCGGAACTGGGGGAGGTGACGGTGGTGCCTGTGGCCACCGCGGGCCCCTGCAACTCCTCCTGCCGCACCATCTTCCCCTTCCTCATACTGCTCTTCTTCATGACGTTTGTGGTCGCCGTCACGCAAATGCCTCTCCTCATGATTGTCCTCAGGTCAGTTGGTTTTTAAGCCGCCGATTTATTGTTAAGTTTTTTAACCTGTACTTGAAATATAAACATACAATCATTTCTATTTATGGTTATAATTCAGTTTTAAGTTTTGACAAATCTATGCAGCGCCGTACATTTGTTATGTTATAACTGTTTTACCCTTTCCATTAGTAAGAATAATTGTAAATAGGACAAACAGGCTTACCTTTGAAAATATAGGCATCCTAAATAAAGCAAAAGTGCACCAGTTTTTATCTTCAATAAAAACACATTCATAATGAACAAGATGTATATTTTTATGTTAATCAAACAAACTGTTAGTAAAACAGTTGATTTATTCTATTAATGCTGTAATAACAAATAAACATAGTACCTCATAGTACCGTAGTTTAGTGGTGGTTGTTGTTGGTTACCATACCAAATACAATGTATCATGCAACAACCTCCAACAGAAAAAAAATACCCCCGTTGCAGCAGACCTGTATACTCAGCGAATTTCAAATGCAAAACAACAAACGGTATTTCAATCCAACTTAGCGAGATTTTACATGTTTTGTAATCTCCATAAGAATAACATGGGGAATGATTATGCAGGTTTGCTGCAACAGGTATGCTAAAACTGGTTGGTTTTAATTCATTATTTAGTAGATCTTAACTAGAAGAAGCCATATACCAAGTTTTGTCAAGAAATGTTAAAAAATAAGTAAGATATAGAATTTTTTTATTTCCCATAAGGATAACATGGGAAATGATTATGCAGGTTTGCTGCCACAAAAATTGAAATTTCGGGGATTTTAGACTAAAATACATTAGATCTCATCTAGATGAAGCCACAAACCAAGTTTTATCCAGATATGTTGAGAAATAAGCGAGATATAGAATTTTACTTATTCCCCATAAGGTTAACATAGGGACAACTTACTGTGTTTACCACTTTCAATATCTCGGTAACCAATGGACATAGAGCAATGATTCAAAACACTAAATTGTTTGTTTTTTTGAGCTGAATTCAATGGTGCCAACAAAGATTCGATAAATTTTATTTTTATATGTAAAAAACTCAAAAAACCCATTTTTGGGGGTGTTTATCCCCCTTTACCCCCCCTTCCGGTGGTGTGATCGGGCTGGTTCACAAACTCGTCCATTTGATTACCACTTTCCATGTCTGTTCCAAATTTCATTAAGATCGGACCATATTTACGGCCGCTATCGTGCTGACAGACACATATATATATAGATAGATAGATAGATAGATAGATATATAAATACCCCCGTTGCAGCAGACCTGCATACTCAGCGAATTTCAGATGCAACACAACAAATGGTATTTCAATCCAACTTAGCGAGATTTCACATGTTTTGTAATCTCCTTTAGAATAACATGGGGAATGATTATGCAGGTTTGCTGCAACAGGTATGTTAAAACTGGTTGGTTTTAATTCATTATTTAGTAGATCTTAACTAGAAGCCATATACCAAGTTTTGTCAAGAAATGTTAAAAAATAAGTAAGATATAGAATTTTTTTATTTCCCATAAGGATAACATGGGGAATGATTATGCAGGTTTGCTGCCACTAAAAATTGAAATTTCGGGGATTTTAGACTAAAATACATTAGATCTCATGTAGATGAAGCCACAAACCAAGTTTTATCCAGATATGTTGAGAAATAAGCGAGATATAGAATTTTACTTATTCCCCTTAAGGTTAACATTGGGACAACGTACTGTGTTTACCACTTTCAATATCTCGGTAACCAATGGACATAGAGCAATGATTCAAACACTAAATTGTTTGTTTTTTTTAGCTGAATTCAATGGTGCCAACAAAGATTCGATAAATTTTATTTTTATATGTAAAAAACTCAAAAAACCCATTTTTGGGGGTGTTTATCCCCCTTTACCCCCCCTTCCGGTGGTCCGATCGGGCTGGTTCACGAATTCGTCCATTCGATTACCACTTTACATGTCTGTTCCAAATTTCATTAAGATCGGATCATATATACGGCCGCTATCGTGCTGACAGACACACATATATATATATATATATATATATATATATATATATATATATAGATAGATAGATAGATAGATATATACAAATTCGAACGAATGGTGTTTTTTGCTTCTGGTGGCCCTAAAACGAAAAGTTATCATGGTCTCGGGCTTAGGTCTTACCATGAGACCTATGGTAATAGCTTCTTCCCTATAGTGGAAATTCGCTAAAATTCGAACGAATGGTGTTTTTTGCTTCTGGTGGCCCTAAAACGAAAAGTTATCATGGTCTCCGGCTTAGGTCTTACCATGAGACCTACGGTAATAGCTTCTTCCCTATAGGGGAAATTCGCTAAAACAGTCAAACAGAAAGAGAATTCAAACATAGCATATTTAATTTATGTTTAAGTGAGCGTAGGATGCTCATGATGATGTAAAATCAGATATCTAGTTTGATATTAAATAACATCCATCAATTTGTTATACCAAACTTTAAGAATTCAGCAATCAGTGATAACGATCAATCAAGTTGAAATGATTAATTTAGGCAATTTTAAATAGTGATACAGGATTGCAATCAATACTAAATTAATTGTTACTAAAAATGTCTTAGATTTCCTAGTTATTGATTCAAAGTACTTTTTAAAAACATTTTTCTTTGGCCTTATTAAATTGCCTTATTTTAGTCTTACCTCATAATGAAAGAAAACTTTATATTTTGATTTGGATTTTTGCGTACATTTGCTATCACTAATTAGTAAAAAACAAATCAGTGATGGCAAATGTCCGCAAAAATCCAAATCCAAATATAAAACTACCATCACTAACAATGAGTTTCAAACAAAGAAAAGAAAACTTATACTTAGTGTCAGCCCCGAAGACCTCAGATAATCGGGAGTGGACTGTGTAAGGGATGCCTAGGCATTATCAATGACTGGTTGTCCTATCTCAATTTCTACCTAATGAGGCAAAAGGCCTTTTCCAAACCATGACTAACCCTTGAGTCTGTTTGTAATATTGTTGTTGCAATGTGGGATCAAATCATTGTTCTTAATTCACTATCATGTTTCAACAAAGGACAATGCTTTCAGGTCGGTGAATGAGGAGGAGAGATCGTTTGCGTTGGGGATGCAGTTTGTGATATTCCGCTTGTTTGGTTACATCCCTGCCCCCATATTGTTTGGCAACCTCATCGACTCCACGTGTCTGCTGTGGAAGTCTACGTGTGGAGAGAAAGCTGGTCGCTGCTTACTGTACGACATTGAACAGTTCCGATACAGGTTAGCTAAACATTTGCTTTGATGATTTGAAGTTTGATTGAGACTCAAGCGAAAGAGATGTTGAAAGATTTCTTGTTGATGATGATGTTTTTTTTAAATAAAATTTTCCCGTATTTAAAATATTAAAATATTCCTGAAATACCACTGTCTCAAAATGATCTGGATACTCAGGGAGTAGTTTCCAAGGCCTTCAACATATTTCAACCTGTAAATAGTGACATTAGACAATTTTTTATTCTCCATATAAATAACATGGGGAATGATATGAAATTTTTCTGCCACAAGTAATATGAAAATTGGACTTTTTAGGCCATGATCAGGAAATGTCAACTAGCAGAAAATATATCACAGTACTGAAGGTTTTTTATGTACATTCTCTGTATGGCAGTGTGCCAATCTGGCTCAACTGTAGTGTATTTTTTGGGACCCTTGCAGTTCTGGCTTTAGGATGTCCATCTGATCCTCATGGGGTAATATTTGTCCACTGGATTTTTTTAGCCGACCTTAGCTTAGAAATGACAGAATGTTGTAAGCCCTTTCTCATACAGTTATCCAATTTATAAGGAGGTGTAGCCGCTGGAAGCAGAGGCACAGAAGTTTTATCCCATAACAATTTACCATGAATCTCTGCAGAGTTTACATTGCTCTTGGCTACAGATAAATGTGAGTTTTCTTAGTCTATGCTCTCATAAAGTCACCTTTCGCTGTTGGTTACGTTAGTCTCTGATCAACTCCATAATAATCTGGGACTTTGAAAACCCGAGTTTTGAAACAACTATCACAAAGTTTGTCTTGTTAGTACTTTTCTGTGTTCAAACTTGTCTAAAATGTTGTGTAACCTTTCTGGTTGAGATTTTTAATTTTTATTGGTGTGGCCTCCTGATAAAATAAAATAATAAATGGTTTAAATTTCAAATACCTGCTTTTAGGTAATCCTTCTATTGCTCTAAGAAAGTAGTTTCGCCTAATCATGTAGGCATCCTCGGGCTTCTCTAGATGTAAAATTCCTCTTCATAGAAGATTGTCACACTTACACGCGTCCGGAAAACATTTAAAAACATAATAAAAAGCACATACGACGGCGGACACTGAGATTTGAGATTATCTACTTTAATTTAGAGTTACGTCCATTAAATGTTTACCATAGAAAGTCAATTGAAGTGAGTGATGACGGGCGGTGGTCTGTTGCCAGGTACGTCGGGCTCTGCTGCGGCATCAAGATCCTGGCGCTGTCGCTGTTCCTGGTGGACTGGTGGCTGATCCGGCGCCGCAAGCATCTCGAGGACCAGCCGACCGTGCTGGCCGTCGGCGACCTCGTCGCGTCCGGCTCCATCATCAGTCTCGACAAACGTAAACTATCAACTTGTATACCATAAACTCTTTTTTTTCATCACTGACATAAACTATATGTGACCCGCCAAGGGAAAAGGGCCTTATCTTCTTAGGTAAAATTT
Source organism: Flexamia atlantica (assembly GCA_035578135.1). Classification (NCBI taxonomy): domain Eukaryota; kingdom Metazoa; phylum Arthropoda; class Insecta; order Hemiptera; family Cicadellidae; genus Flexamia; species Flexamia atlantica. The sequence continues at coordinate 41,483,303 of JAQJVK010000002.1, read as the reverse complement.
TACAGTACAGCAAGTTTTAGAGGATAAAGTAAAAAAATCACATTTTATGATTTTTATGGTTTCTTACTGTATATATGTTCCCAAACAAGATTTGGTCCATTTTACACTTGAATTTAACTTTTAACATGGTTAAATTAATTTTTTTTCTAAACCCGTGACTTCCCTGATGCTATTTTAACGCTTTGAAGTTAAGAAAATCTGAGAGTTCTGTGGGGAGTAAATGCAATTTTTTTATTGTTACATTTGTTTATAAAAATAAACGTTTCATCAATTTATATTCTGGGATTAGAATAATTTGGAGTCTTAGAGCCGCCCAATAAAATCTTGGGGTTTGGGTGGTGCCCAAGGGTCAGATCAAGATGAAAAAGTTTTACTTGTCCTATTTTATGACTTAAAATGAGTGTACAAAATTTTAGCTCTCAAGGTGCATGAAATTAGTGAAGTAGTAAAATTAGTCATGAGTGAGTGAGTGAGGGCTTTTAAAGGAATAGATGAATAGAATCCATGAAAATAGATAATGTATGAAAACTAACGGTGGATTATCTGCCATTCATACTAAATAGAATATTACTTTTGTATAGTCCGTCAGTTGAAAAGAACTATTTGAAACCAAACATAACACTGAATCAAATCATAAAAAAACATCTGTAACAACGAATCCATCAGTGAAGGTAACTACCAACTGCCCGGAAAACTGAAAATGTAATCAAAACATCGTTTCATCCTCATTGTTAGAGTACTGTTATCATTACTCTAGTTTTTGCATGAAAAGCGGTCTAAGATGTGATACAGAGTGTCACGAACCAACCAACTGACAGGCAGAAATTGAGATAAGGCTTGATTTGGATTCCCTGACCTTTATTTAACAAAAACAAAAAATAATTTAATTATTTTAAGCAATGTACAGACAAAACTCTAATTTTATTTATATAGATAAACAATTTTTAAAAGTTAAACAAAAAATAAAATATGTAGTTTTTATCAATAGGACTTCCTGGAACATAATTATTTTTGTTCATCAGAATATTTCATTAAAATTTCTAGCTAAGTTTATGTTGACATAAGAACATTTTGAAAGTTATCAATAGCAGCAGCCCATCACGCCTACAAGAATGCAAGGTTGACGAATTTTAATATTCTTCAGTTCTACTCTTAGATATGTCACATCTGAAATATCTTTGTCATTTTTTGCGTGTTGCAGTGTTTGAAGAAAAGCCTCCGACCCTGTCCGCTGGCAGTTCGCCCTGCGGTGACATGCCAAGCCCTTGCGATACGGACCCCTCGTGCGAGGCTACCCCTCACGAACCCCTCTGCCAACCGAGCCCTTGCGACTGGGAGTCCCCGAGCGAGGCTACACCTCGTGCGCCGCTCTGCCAACCGGAGTCCACAAGTGGTGAATCCACATGAAACACTGCTTAACTAGTGCTGCCACTTTTTATACAGACTAGCACTAATAACAGTAGGAATTTATAGCACAAATTTTATTTTTATTTTTTTAGTTTAAATTATTGTAGATTTTATATTTTTTATTATTTTTTCTTGTATACATGCTGCATAAGTTAATTTACAGTATTATATTAATGCTCAAATCGTGCTTTATCGCAAGTCAATATAATGGTCACAGGCAAATCACCCAATCAATGGATTCACACAGCTTTGATGATTATACAAAAGACTGTTCTTTATTAATGTTTTTACAAGTATTCATCATATAATTTAAAAGTTATATTCATCTTGAATTATTTTCAAGATAAGTTATATTAATATTAAGTGAACAATTAAAGGCCTGGCTCAAAGAACTTTTTGCAATGTGTTATGAACTTTGTTTACTTTAGTGGATTTTAAGCTAGATTTCAAACCCAGTTTCTCCTTATACACTTTGATGAAACATTTTTATTAGACTGCTTTTGCACACTAAATTATTCTTTAAGCTTCAATATTTATTATTCCAGTAATTTGGTAGGATCCAACTTTTATTGGTTCAATTCACTATTCTATGAATAAAATATAGTTGAAATGTTTTTTGTTCTTCCAAATCTATGTGATATTATTTGTTTTAGTGAACCTTTTTTAAAGTAAGTATAAAATGGTACAAAGATGAAATGTCCGAACAAAACAAGTTGATTACTTTTTCTGTGTGGTTTATTTACAAACTGTGTGAATATTGTGTTTTTGTATTTTTCACTGTGCAGTGACATACATTAATATTATAATATATTTATACCATTTTTCATCTCCTAATTTGTACTTAGTCTTTGGTTTTGTTCTTTATTTGAAATTTTCTTTACAATCGAGTGGTGATGATATTGTGATAGTTCTGTTATCTAGAACACGTGTTGTTGGTAAAGTGTACATATTGTATAAAAATGTTAATTTTTAATTTTATCTAATTGATCGATGGACCAATATCTGCATGTAGAAGGGTTTCGGTGGGGTATTATTTATTTGATTGGAATATTTTTCATTTTGTGTGGTGTGGTAGTGATAATGAGGGAATCACATGTTAGAATTTCAATGATATTATCAAATTTTATTATAATGTTTGTATTAGATTCCAGTAGTGTCGTTCATTATTACTGGCTGTTTTACATACCATACAGTACACCTCGGAATATCTGGACCCCATGTTAACTGGATCCCAGATTATCTGGACCGGTCCATCCGAGAAATTAAAATCACGGCAAAAAACGAGATTTTAGCGAGTTCACAAGGGAAATCCACCTTCTAAAAGTAAAATGCAAATGCAATACATTACTGTATGCATTTGGAATCACGATAATTTAAGGAGCCGTATTACCTATACAATACATTACAGCATTGTTGTGAACGTAGTTTTTTGATTTGCTACTCGGAGCGCTAGCAGTAATAGCAGGGACGTCGCTCACGGCAATTTTGCGAGTTAGTTTATTGCTATCACTTGATGAGTTTATAGTTGTGAACTCTTTGTGTGAATTGATATTGAGTTTCAAAGTGGTCGTAAAAGTAAAAAAGTAGTTTTAAATTTGGAAGAGAAACTGAATGCTGTCAAAAGACATAATGCGGGAGAATCAGGTAAAAAATTACAGTAGAGCGCCGATTATCCGAACTAATTGGGGACAAGGGGTGTTCGGATAACTGAATATTCGGATAATCGAACATGAAAAGACAAAATTTAAAAATTACAATGTAATGTAATTCTTACTAGTAAAAAGGCTAAAAAATGATCAAACAAAAATTATTCATGTAATTTTATTATGAAATCGATCAGAATACATGGGTATAAATGTTTAAAGAACAATTTATCATACATAGATACAGTATAATATATACTTTTTATTTAGAGAATAAGACCAAAATTTGTTTTTGCTTTAGCCCTGGCACTTTTTTTTGGCGCGCATATTTGAATTGCTTGAGAATTATATTCAAAATATGAACTATAACGGCGTTCGGTTAACCGACAGTTCGGATGACCGACGTCCGGATAATCGGCGCTCTACTGTAGCTAAGGAACTGGGTGTTGGGGCAGATCAAGTACAGTAAGTGATTAAGAATTGAGCGCGGTTAGAAAAACGGTATGCGGAACAAGCCTAAAAGACTAATATGTTGTACAGTTTTGATACACCATTGCAGCATCAATTTAGCAGGGACTAAGGTACGCGATCACTATCTTGGCGATATTTTAATGACCTCGGATTATTCGGATCAGTGCTCCACCATGTTAATCCGGATAATCCGAGGTGTACTGTATTTATATACATTGTGTTTTATGGTTTAGTCCCTCAAATAAATATTTTATAATTTCTGTAAAAAATTGTTTTTTTGCTGTAAAGACTAATTTTAACTTGAGTTTATTGAACAAAGCATTTACAATACAGTGTTTTACAGCTGTGTTGTAACTGATTGTGGCAATCAAAATAATAGTTATGTATTAAGCGTGTTAAGCGGTCTTTATCGCTTTAGCCAAACAGTTAACATAGTTTTGCACTTCGCAATGCATGTTGCGATAATGTTGGCAAAAGCAATAAGGACACTTTAAACGTTCTTTACACACACAACATTTTTTCTACAACTGCAGTTTTGGATTCCCTTGCCATGAATACAATACAATCACAGGCGCTCACTTCTGTTGTAGCTGAAAGCACCATTTACATTGTCAGGTTATATAAACAAATCAAGCTCAGTCAGATCAAAATGGATGCAAAATGTGATTAGCTGGAGTGTGTAAAGTAATGTCATCAGCTAGCAAGCGATGAGTACTTTATTGCTTGCTCCTCAGTTAACCGTTTTTCATGTGTAAACTGTCACTTAAAGCGTGGTTGTAGGTGACATATTTTGGTAACCCCTTAATAAATTCAGAACCTCCCATTTTATTATACTTTCAGCTCAAAACCCACATATTTCTCTTGTTGAAATTCGGTAAACAGATCATAGATATGAAAAGAGAAACTATTCTTTAAAACCACAAAATATTTATTTTTGTAAGTTTTTTTTAATTACATGGCTAATAGTAAAAGTGTGGAAGTCAAATGATTCTGAGTTAGGTGTAGAACTTTTTTTTGTATGATCATAATAAGCCATAAATTGGTAAATAATAAATTAATTACTTTTGCTAAACCAATATGATCTAGACATTGCAGCAACATTTTATTTATCTTTTTGAAATTTATTTTTTCTGGATGAAATTAGGAGGTTTTGCCAATATTATTTTATTTCAAGTAAGATCAATCTTATTATTGATTTTAAATATATCAGGAGTGTTGTGAAAATCTTTTTTTTTTTAGTGGAAAATTATGACCAAAAATTAAAATTATCATGTTCACAAACGGATTAGATATCAACTATTTCATGTGTTAGCTAATAGTAATGACGGAAAATGACAAATACAGTTCATAATATTTTTCTAGTCATTTCACTAAGCTTCTATATCATAATGCTAAGAGAGCTTCAGCATGATAGTCCACATTGTGTTTCAACTGTTTATGGACTTCTGAATTCTCAATCTTACAACTTTTTGAAGTATGGTAAATGTAAATAGATTGTTCCTTGACTTTTCTTTATATTTCTTTGTCAAAACACAGTCTTTCTTGGGGATAGCTGATGTATTCATGTTTTTTTTCAAGTGATTCATGTCTCAGTAAGATTCAGAATTATAAACTATCTGCCAAAACATTAAGGCTCAGCCTTTTTTGCAATCAATAAAGTGTGAATCACAGGTTTGCAATATTTTATTAGCAATATCATCTTGTAAAACCATATTTTTTGTTTGAGGTTGAAACTGGTTATGTTGAACTGTGAAATATTTTGTTTTTCAATTGTCAAGCAAATCTGAGCCGTTTTTTTATTGTGTCGTTATTTTGCAGTTATTGTTGAAGAAAGGGTTACAATTCATTTTTTGTTAATGATTACTTTTACTGTTGCTGTTAATGTTATTGTTGTTATTGTCATTGTATGTAAAAATGATTGTGATTCCGGTTTGAAGTCTGTATTCTCTTGAAGCACAATGCTAACTCTGCTTAAGAAACAAATCACCAGTACTTTCACCAATTTCATCTGTCATGTTAAGCAAATCAAACTCACTTGTGATGTCATGGACTGTTCTCTACAATAAGTACATTTTAATCCTAGATAATCTCTTTGTAGATTAATTAGCTTTTAGATTATTTTTAACTGTTAGTAGTGCTTAGTGAAAGTCGATCTTCCTTTTTGTTTTGTAAAAACTTAGATAAGCTCATTCTATATCAAAATATTTGCCTCACAAAAGAATAATAATTATAGATTTATAATATGATGTTTAAAGAATATAAATATTATTTAATAAACCACTTTAGGAACTCACACACAAAAATATTATTCAATATGAAACCTTTTTGTATTAGTTTTAAATACGGTACTCACATGTGCTTTTAGTTAGTAAAGTAGCATAAATTTTGTCATCCCCTCATCAATGCTTATAAAACAAGGTAAAAAATTAGTCATATAAATTTAAAAAACACAAATTTAAACGTTATACTTTTGTGTACTTTACTTGTGTAAAATATAATAATGTTTTATAAATATCCTGGGTATTATATCTGAAAGAGTTAAATTATTGTAATTTTGCCTGATATTTTCCTAATTTTTAATACAATCCAATCCATTATATCTAGAATCTCAAAAACTCTTTCTTTTGTTGAATATTCTTGTATGTGTTTGTGTATTTTTTATATAAAATAACAACCTTATACATTTTCATTATACACTAAATTTATCAAAATATGTATAATTTTTGTAAATCAAACCAACACAAATATTAACGTAACTAAAAATATAGCTAATACAAATTTATGTTTTGTAATCTTTCAACTGACAGATATGAAAACACAATACATCCATCCAAAAAATACTATGAAGAGTAAGTGAAGTTAGTTAAAGTAAAGGTTTTTTGCTAAGAAATACTTGATTTCAAAATGCTTAAAGTAACTGTTGTTATTGTATAAAAGACAAGCTATCAAAATTGAAATTCTACTCGTTTTAATTTCGCAACATTCTTTTGTGAATTTCAGTTCATGAATAAATTATTTTGAAATTAAAAAAACATTAAAAAAACATTCTACAATGCAAGTAGAAAGTGAATAAGAATATCTTATAAGAGCACAAAATTATAAAATGTAGAATAATTATTGGAGAGCTCAAAAATTCTTGGTTGTAATGTAAACCAACCTTGGATGAGTGAGAATGGTCATGGGGAAATAGTTTATACTTCTACAAATTGCTTTTCTGAAAACCCTTAATTTTTTTTAATTTTGCATTTTTCTCTAATATTTTTTACGGTTGAGAAAACGTAAATAAACTGAAGGTTTATTTGACAACTCCAGAAGTTTTTCCCTGTTTAAAATACTCAAGTGTTATTTCCCACTTAATATTTATTTTTTTGTGATAACAGAGCTTCCAGTAATGTTCCTTGTAATGAGCTAAAACACAAATTGATTGATATTTTTGTTTTATTCAAATAATGAGACTGTCCTATAATTTCCTACAATTAGAAAATAACAAATTTTCAAAAGACAGTTGTGGTAAAATATTACATATTTTATTTCTATTATATGTTCTCTGAAGATATGTATCAATGTCGTTATATTGTCTATATATGTGTACTTAAATAAACTGTTATAGTTTTGATTAATTTAGGTTTTGTTGTATATTTTTGATTCAGTTCACAATATTTACAAGAGCACTGATGTTTGTCTGTAAATAATAAAATAAATAAATAAATTAGGTTATTATTCTAGCGTTTTTTATATCCCATACCATACACTTATATACAATTCTGCATATTTTATAGGTTTCAATTGGTAATTTCATTTATAACAAAAAAACTATTTGAAATAAACTTACATTACTTCCAGACTTCATGTTGATATATCTGTTATATAATAATGAAAAATAATGTACATAAAAATAGTTTTTGTGTTGAGGGAGTAAAATACGACATTGTCTCACGAGTAAAAATGTTGGCGCCAATGGGAGACAATTTTCACGGGTGAGACAATGTACTATATTCTTGAAATATACACTACATTTTCCCCCTCATAAAGATAAATTAAATAAAATTTTATATGCATTTAATATACAATTGAGAAATATTTATTTACTTGACCCAAAAAACACTATTGTAAGTAAAAGTTGATTTTAAAAACAACCATTATGCTATTGATTAGCATAACCTCAAAACATTATTTGTCACAAGCCGAGTGTTCTATGCTGTTTCTGCTATGAGCAAATGCCTCTAATCAGCTGTTACTGCCTGCATTTGTTTCAATGCAACATATTTGCGTATGTGTGTGGAAATTTAACGATGCTTAATTTTTAAATTATAGATTTCGATGATCCTCTCATGGGTTTATTTTGCCTCCTGCTCGGAGACAAAAAGTATTATTTTACTCACTCCAATACAAGGTGTGAAAAGCTTCTAAACATAGCTAGTGGGGGAAAAATTATAATTTCGTAAAAAATAAGCAAAGACAAAAAATATCTGAAATCTATACAATTTTATCAGGGTGAAAACACAAATAACTGAGGAAGTCTAAAGTGCTTCAAATTCTGGCCACTTTTTTTAAGTAGCCTATACTTTTACGACTGTACCTCACCAGAGTTGCATTGGGCGGCTATTTAGTCCCATAGGATATTTCTTAAAATTGTAAAATCAGCTGATTTGGATATGCTCCGCTTCCTGCCACTTGCTGCATCTTCCATGTTATTATATGATTCCTTGCCACTCTGGTGTGCCACATAACTAACTAATATGAGCAATTTTGGCTCTCTTGCTTGTTAATTTGTTTTTAAAATTATCTCAAAAAAGGCTTTAAGGATTTCTACTCAAGTCTGGTAAAACAAATTTATGGCTCTAAAACGAGCTCTAAGTCATATCACGAATAAAAATATTCGTAAAATAGTCCATTAAAAAGTTCAAAAATTTAACTTGGGGCAAGATGATTTTTAAATAATTTATTGAGTGCAATTGAATAACAGTGAAAACAACGGATCCACGATGGTGACTAAAAATTAATAGCAGCCCAAAATTAAGTAAGTATTAATCACTCAGCAACTGCCAAGTTATTGTCTCTTGAATGTTTTGTTTGGATGAATTTGGATACTATATGAATTTTTCAATGGGTTTTTCTTTCCCTAAAGTCACACCCGCATAAAATGGGACTTCTTCCCTCTCAATCACAGATATTCTTTTAATTTTAGCGCATTTCCCCTATAGGGAAGAAGCTGTTACCGTAGTACTCATGGTAAGACCTAAGCCCGAGACCATGATAACTTTTCGTTTTGGGGCCCCCAGAAGCAAAAAACACTATTCGTTCATTTATATATATATATCTATGTGTCTTTAAGCACGATAGCGGCCGTAAAAATGGCCCAATCTTAATGAAATTTGGTACCCGCCATGTAAAGTAGTAATTATTCGGACGAGTTCGAAAACCAGCCCGATCGGACTACCGGAAGGGGGGATAAAGGGGGGTAAACCCCCAAAAAATGGGTTTTTTTGAGTTTTACATAGAAAAATTAAAATAACCCAATTTTTGTTAGCACCATTGAATGCAGCTCAAAAAAACAAACAATTTAGTATTTTTAATCACTACTCTATGTCCATTGGTTACCGAGATATTGAAAGTGGTTAAACACAGTACGTTGTTCCAATGTTAACCTTATGGGGAATAAGTAAAATTCTATATCTTGCTTATTTCTCAACATATCTTAATAAAACTTGGTAAATGGCTTCTTCTAGTTCAGATCTACTAAATATTGAACTAAAACCACCCAGTTTTAATATAAACCGTAGCAGCAAACCTGCATACTCATTCCCCATGTTATTCTTATGGAGCTTTCAAAAACATTGTAAAATCTCGCTATGTTGGATTGAAAAATGTCGTTTTGCATTTGAAATTCGCTGAGTATGCAGGTCTGCTGCAACGGGGGTATTTGAAATATACCGGGTGTCCCATAATAGTCCCCCCCCCCCCAACTTTTTCTTCTATTTTTTCAAATATCAATTCTACACCACCCCCAAACATTATTGGGTAGTTAATACTTCATTTTGAGGGGGTATCCAATTTTGGCCGCCATCTTGGATCCGCCATATTGGATCCAAAATATTTTTTTTCAAATGTAAAGGTGGTATTGTGACCCATCATTTCGAATTAGATTTTTTCTTTTAGTTGGAATTTGGATTTTTTTTTTTAGTGAAAAAATCCAATTCGAAATGACGGGTCCACAACACCACCTTTACATTTAAAAAAAATTATCTTGGATCCAATATGGCGGATCCAAGATGGCGACAAAAATTGGGCACCCCCTCAAAACGAAGTACTAACTACTCAATAATGTTTGGGGGTGGTGTGGAATTGATATTTAAAAAAATATAGGAAAAAGTTAGGGGGGGGACTATCATGGGACACCCGGTATGCTCAAGCAAAGTTATCTAAACGGACCATTTTTCCAATACTTTAAAGGTTTGTTAACCACCAAATTTTGAACTAAATAAATCATAATGTCCATTTCGTAATATTTGTATTTTTTAGTCCTGTATAGGGGTTTTGGGAATTCAACTACCCTTAAGAAAATATAACAATTAAAAACCTAATGCACCTGAAGGTACTGATATTTATTAATTACATATAGCAGACTCCCTCTTATATTCGGACTCCTCTCATCAGCGGAAGTCACACCTTTTTAACGGGAACAATTTTTGTCAAACATCGGTTTGGTTTAACCAGACGTGATCGGCAGGAAATGGATGGTACTGTATCAACGATTCATGTAGGAAAACTTTTTAGACCGACGAATCTAAATACTACCCAATCCTCTCTTCAATTTAAGTAAAATGATGTTAGTTTTTTGAATAATATTGAATAAAGTTTTAAAAACAAGCTTTGGCTTATTTTTTTACTCATTCAGCATATTAAAACGAGTGGTCAAACGATGTGAGTTGTTATTGGAATTGGTTGGACAAACCCCCACCTCCAAAACCATTTTGGAGGGTGGAGCCTTGATAATGACAACAAGAGATTAGGCCCTATTGTTTTTGTATCTTATAAGTAGTTAATATGTGATCTGGTGGTTCTTATTCGATTTAAATGTGAATTGCTGACCACAGAAAATACTCAATTTTAATTGCCGCACGGCATTTTAAAATTTTTGAATGGCGCCATTTTGGACTGGAGCATGATATCGACCTCCGGTTTGCGGCATTGTGTTTCTTTTAACAAGCCCTTTAAAATAAGCAGTCGCACGATGGGGGTTTACATTTAAATTTTGAGGCTATCCCCCCAATATCCAATTTTGGGGGCAGGGGAAAAAATGACACATACATCAAAAAGTAGTTTTTTTTAGTACTAAAAGGTACGAAAAATATTTTTTTTGATATCTGGCTTACTTTAAAAGATATTAAACCGGTCTGGACTTTTGGGACACACAGTATTTTATATATATATGTGCCT